>CM039088.1:69714892-69742168 GCA_022113865.1 Chimonanthus praecox
TGATTTTTAGCATTAATATGTGGATTAAAATTTTTATATTATGCTTTTCCATTTGAATTTTGTGAAATTTATGCTTGGAAATTTTTACACAGCCATATTAATGTTAACTGGAGAAAGAAAAATATTCATGAGTGAAGTAATCACCGGAAGAATACCAGTGGAGACTTGTGACCCAGTGAGCTTTTGAGCCATTCGATTTATCTGAGTGTTATAAGTAAATCTTTATTTTCTTTGATGTGCGCATAATCATTATTGTTGTTAGATCTCATTATTCTTTGTTTTGGTCAAATTACTGAGAATGACATCAAAATTGGATTATTACACCAGATATTTTTCTGAATTTATTTGAAGCTAATGAAATAGTCATATGAAACTTAGGAAGTGATATAGGCCATTGTTTTGAATCGTTTGAGCCTTTGAAGCCAACCTATTTTCGTCATATGTTATCATGTTAGTTCCCACTTTTGAGCCTTGAATATAAATTTAGCATATTTTTATTGATTAACCATGTTATCCATACCCAACCGGTTGTGGAGTTTGAGCCTACATTGAAAAATCTATGACCTATTTTAGGGCCCGGAAAAGGTTAGAGATGATTGTTATTGGGATAGTATTCTGAGAAAACTATGGCACTTGAAAGAAAAAAATGATGATGAGAGATGCAAAAGAAAGAAGAAAATCATCAATGAAAAAAAAAGAAAAAAAAGGAAATGAAAAAAAAAAAAAAGGAGAACATCCGTACATGAAAAGAAGGATGTGAAAAAAAAAAAGACAGACAAAAATGTTGTGAAAGTGATAAAAAAATCGAGGAAAAAGAATCCCATTATAAAATTTCGAAGACCTCTAACTTTTTTTTATTCAAAATATTTATATTAGAGTCTTGTTATCCTTCTTTGATATGACCCGGTCCTAAGCCACGTTTCGTCCTACAGTAAGTCCTATTGATTCTCAGTTAATATGGCATTTAAGTGGAGAATAGATGAAGAAGAATAATGGTGTTTGATTCAACGTTCTCAGGAAAATGGCATCCTTTCATGAGATCTATATTATTCTTTGTTATTAATCGTTCTTTGATGATAAATATGTAAGATATTTGTATTTGAGAAATTATTCCGCTCACATATACTATTGAGAGAAAATTCATCCAATCTCTGAGCGAAAATCTTTCTGAGAGATATACCATTGTGAGATTTGGAGTCGAAGCGCATTTTCAGCCGGTGGTTGCAAAACTTGTGTGTATTTTGAAAAAGAAGGCTAAGTTAATGTTGGCTATATCACACACTACACTCCGAGTATAAATTTTGTGAAATAATTTTGGAGTTGTATGATTTTTAAATTTTGATTTTATATTTTTGCTGAAATTTGATGTTTGTGGGTATCATCACTGAAAGCCCTCACGAGACTATAACTCGTCCACTAGTGGTGAGCTAGGGGTTTAAAGGCTTGTTGCATGCGCTAAATGCAATCGAAAGTGCCAGCGAAAGTGGTGTAGTTTAGGATTTTTGTTTTTGTTTTTAGAGTTTTTTAGTTTTTGTTTTGCTCGAGGACTAGCAAAATGTAAGTTTGGGGGTATTTGATGAGTACAAAATAAATACATATTTTATTCCTAAATTTATTATTGTTAGTATCTCATTTTATTTAATTTTATCTAATTAGTATAATTTTGTGTTTTGCAGGTTTAAAAGTGAGGATGACAGAAAAAATGCTTAAATATAAAGTCTGGGCCCATTATGAGTTATTTTGGACCTCAAGCCCAATTATTGAGCCTATTAAGAAAAGCCCATGAAGAAATCCACATGTGTGAATAATATTTTCATCATCTAAAGAAGAAATTCGAAATTTACAAGCTAATATAAGAGGATTTTCGAATTTGGCAAGTGGATTAAGGAAAGAGAGAAAATAAGGAAGGGAGAAAAATAAGGAAGGTTTGATACATGTTCAGTATTTTGGTCATAAATTTCCACTCCGATATCTGATTGCTTTGATTCTTTTTGCGTTGGAAAGAAGACTTCAAGAGCTACAACTTTGTAGTTTACAACTTTTCCTGATTCGGAAGTTAAAAGGGTCAAAACTGAGCTGCAAGATAGTGCATGTGTAAAAAACGGGATTCTACACCCACTTTCCTTATACAAATTTAGCTCATTGCCTCTTTTAAGTCATTCTATATTTAGCACAAATCAAATCCGCCCTCCATGTGTCCCTTGCTTTATTTAAATCTTTGAATCCAATCCATTCATTCCACCTCCTTTCATCTATAAATACTAGCCATCTCCCATTGAGAAAACTGAACTTGGGCATTGAAGAAAATGAGAGGAGAGGAAGAAGAGAAGGAGAAAGACTGTGGCATTTTCAATCCACATTGGGTTCTAAGGTTGGTGGATTTTGATTTCCATTGTATTTTTCTTATGTCTTTATTCCAAAATTTCATTGATTTGTAATTTTTAATTCCATGTTTTAATTCATAAAAGAAGGTGAGATTATTAGAATTATGGTTTTCCAAATTTTGATTTTTATTATGATGGTTTGAATCATTTTAGTTCTTGACTCCTTCCTTGGTAGTTAATTTGGACATATGAAATAGTTAGATCTTTGATTAACATTACTATTCTAGGTCTAAGGTTCTTTGGGACATGAAATATTTAGATCGGAGAATTGCATGATTAATCTAGATCTAAGGTTCAGATTAATTAGGGAACTAATTTGATGAAAGACTTGAATAAGATTGAAATTTTACGTGAGCTCCATGTTCTAGGCCGTTATTTTATTATTAAAATTTGGATGATAATGCCTCCTTGATTCTTTGATCCAGTTCTATTGTAAATATGTATATAGGTAATTTAGATGTTATTTATGTTTTCTTTTGTTTATAAATACAAATTCTTGAAAATTGTGGAACTAGGTTGGAAATAATTTAATTGCATCTTAATTCTGTATTTTAAATTAGATTGAGATTGTTTATATTTTTATATTAATGCCACCATTTTAATTAAAATTAGTTAAATTGTTAGATTCTATGTTTAAATCTAGAATGTTTCTAAATTACGATTAAAACTCATAGATTAGATAAATTATTCTATATTTATGATTTATCTCCATATTTTCCAAAGTTCTTAAAATACATAATTGAATGGTGTATTTTCATGGATATATTTTCCTAAGTTCCGATGGGTTCGACCTCGCACTTAATCGCTATACTATCTAAATGGTTCGTGCGCTTGCGAGTTATAAATTTAAAATTTGCACAACAACAATCATGAAAGAATTAAACCAATATGAAAAGGCTCTAATTGCAAATAACACATGATGCCACTGTCTCATTCATGAAAATTGGTAGCTCAGTGGAATGGTCTCAAACTTTTCTCACTTGTCCAATTCACGTTTAAGTATCAAAGGAAATACAATACTTCCTTTTGTGGTCTCATTACAAAGAATATCTAAAGATAAAGGAATCATATCGAGATCAAAATGTTGATTCAGAGTGAAGGAAATTAATTGATAGTAAAAATCAATTTTTCTTATTAATTTAGAAAGTGGAGTCATATTGCATTGAAATTTAAGAAAAATAAGATGTAATGATGATTCAAAGTGAAGGAACATGACTTCTCTTACATTCAATTTTCTTTTCTTTTTTTCCTTTTTATATTAGACCAAAATGAGCCAACAACGTTATGATGAATAAATTAGACCAAAATGAGCCAACAACGTTATGATGAATAAATTAGAAATATCAGAGTTGCTATAATTTAAATGAAATATTAAAAGTGTTTGCATAATACATCAAATTAAGTATTTAAAAAACAATAATGATCGATATATCAGCTGTTACATTTCTCTCTCTTATGTTTTTAAAAAACGACCAATATCAGCTGATATCGCTGATATGTAAATGTATTAAAAACCGATACATATCGGTCGATATTTAAATCCCTATATCAAACCACATACATTAATTGTTTAAATCCATGGATTTGAGTTTGCGAACCCTGGTGCTTGCCTGATAACCTCAGTTGAAAATGTCATTGAACCTAGTATCTAAGTCAAATATCATGCTGAAGCTCAAAGTCATGGCCCAAAAAATGTGGTTCAAGCCTTGCCAGCAATTTTAATTTGAAAGTAAGATGTCTGGATGTTTGTATTTTAAATGCAGCCCTTGTATTTTAATTTGTTTCTAAGCTCAACTTATTCAACATAATGAGCCTTATCTTTGACTTATAATTCATATTTACTAAGTGTGTATGTGTGAGAGAGAGAGCACGCCCTTAACGTAGTTTAACGACTAAATATTAAATAGTTTAAATAATTTAATAGATTTTATTTTTAAAAATTGAATAAATTTTACGATAGTCGAGTGATTATATATATTTTTTTTATCATAAAGTGAATTTTACTCTTTAATATTAAATATTTCAGACCATACATATATTAAACCTGCCCTCGGTTAACAGCTGGATCAAACCCCTAACCAGAGTCGACCAAAGTTTCCAATGGGCTTGTGGAGTTCTTGACCAAACGATCCAAGCTAAGGGAGCACCAGCCATGTAAATTTTTTCAGTTTTTTAAAAAGCCACTTAAGCTCGCTAACTTTGTTCCAATATTACAAAATTGACATAATAATGTCTTTTTTAAAAGATTTTAAATCACGGTTTACATGCAAATTTAATACCTTAGTATTTACATAGCAGTAGTCACCACACTTTTGATTCGGTGTACTTATATTAGACAATTGAATGCAATCTATAGTTGAACCCACGAATGGAGTGGTTATAGTTTTATGGATTAAATGGAAAATAATTTCCTTTAAAATTATCGTCTCCATTTAAGTCTTCCTCTCCGCCTCCATCTCTTCCTTCATCTCCGGCTGTTGACATCAAAAAACCAATATTTCAATGTGAAAAGGCTTTAAATTTCAAATAATTCTTAACGCCACCGTCTCAATCATGACAATTGCTAGCTCCAGCAGAATGGTCTCAAACTTGTCCAATTCACATTTAAGTATCAAAGGAAATACAATACTTCCTTTTGTGGTCTCATTAGAGAGAATATTTAAAGATCAAGGAACCATATAAAAATCAAAATGTTGATTCAGAGTGAAGGAAATTAATGGATAGTAATAATCACTTGGTTTATTATTTAGAAAGTCAAGTCATATAGCATGGAAATTTTAAGAAAAGCAAGATGAAAGGTTGATTCAAAGGAAATGAACATTACTTCCCTTCTAATCATTTTTCTTTTTCTTTTTTCTTCTTTTATATTGGACCAGAATGCTAATTTAAATGAAATAAATGTCATCGAAAATGTCTGGTAATTTCAGTTGAAAATGTCATTGAAAGTAAGTTTATGGTGTCAAATTTTGCCTCTTTACTTGCCCAGTCAAAAAGTCGTGGCCCAAAAAAATGTGGTTCAAGCCTTGCCAGCAATTTTAATCTGAAAGTAAGATGTCTGGATATTTGCATTTTAAATGCAGCCCTTGTATTTTAATTTGTTTCTATGCCCAACTTAAAAGAAAATTATTGTTAGCAAATGAATAAGGAGGAGTTCAAATTGTAATTTTTTCCTTAAAATATACACATGGAATGATTGTTGAATTCAAAAGACTTTGTGAAATGAAAAATGATTTCTAAATAAGCCCTCTCGTTTATACCTCTCCATTCTTTAAAAAAAAAATCCAAATAAGATAAGCACCAAAATTCATTCCATGTGAATTTCCATAAATGAGTTTAATTATGTCCAAGAGTATTTCTCTGCAAATACATAGAACTAAAGTCTGTTAAATGATGTAATTTTTTTTATATATTAAAATATTTATAATCTCTTAATCATATTAAAAGTATAATAGCTTCATTGAGATACAACATAACATTTCTCATAAAAGAGAATTCATAATAGGCAACTTGCAATAAATTGAAAGGTTCACAAGGTGTCATAAATCGAAAGGTTCAGCCACGTAGTGATGGCCCACACGATGTGAGCACCAGCCAGCCATGTGCAACTTTATTGATCTCAGTCAAAAAAATTTAAAGGGTGTCATACTCTGAACAAAGACCATTCCAGTAAATCCATTATTGCCTTATTTGGTTAGTCTGATGCATAAGTGTACAGGATAACATATGGGTGATCATACTTAGGAATCTATTAGGTTTTACATGCCAACAAAAAGCCACGTCTAATTTTATTTTTTTTCTTTTTACCCCCATATATTCTTAGTCCTCTTGAGTGAAGTTGAAAGTTTGTGAATCCTTTCAAGTAGAGTATTTTAGTTAGTTGAGAATTTTTTTAGTAAGACATTCTTCTATGTCTATTTTACTATCAATTTGATAATCATTAGTATTAGTTATATATAAAAGAATTTATTTGGCAAAGATAAGAAAATCAGTAAATTGCTTTCTTTCTTCTCTTTCTTTGTTGATAAATTACAGTGAACTATATAATGAAACGTTTAAGTAAACTCAAGATCAAAATTCATTGCTGCCGAGAGGAGAAGATAAAAAAAAAAAAAAGGAATGCAAAGAAAATGCTTAAGGAGTGACCACATTGAAGCCTAGTTTCCAGTGTTCGTCTCAGTCTTTATCTAAGTCTCCACTTCATTTAAGTCTTCAGTCTCTCTCTCCAGCTAAGTCTTCGTGTGTGTCTCCTTTTCTACATTGATGGAAATGGAAGTTGAAAGAGAGAGGGATGAAGGGGAGCAGTGATGCCACAACCACTACAAGCTCAATTTTCTAAGATTAGGTAGTGCAGAGGTTAAGGTATGGCCCCAATCCTCACCATTTACTGACAAATTTATATAAACGAGGTAGGGTTCTCTAAGGTTAGGCAGGCTTTGGAGAAGTTTATTGAGGTTCAGCTTTTGAGTTCGAATGATGGGACAGTCAAAGTTGATAGATCCAAAGAAATATGCTAATCTTTTTTTCCCACAGTACTAAACTCTTGAAAAGTGTGTTTTATTTAAAAAAAATATATCTAAAAATCAATAATAGCAAATATCAAATATAAAATTCATGTCCACTTATTTACTATAATTAATCATTTAATATTTTTCATATAAAACATTAATTTTATAAAAACATTGAAAATTTATCAAAATTACACAAAATCCTTTAAATATATCAATTATATTAAGACATCTCCATTTAATTCCACACATTCAATACATTCCATCAAGTCTTTCAAAAAAAAATCTAAAATGAAAATTGTCTTAAAACAAATCATATAAAACTCAATTTCAATAAAAAATAAATTAAGCAAACCACAAAAGCGTTCTACAAACTCAATCTTCACTCAAATCCACGAACATTCATGATCATTTCATTGTTTATGTCAGTCAAGAAACACTCCAAAATTAAAATGATCTTAAAGCAAGAAATTTAAAATTAATAAAAATAACTCAAAATGAACAAATCTAAAAAAATAGAAATAGACAAATAGCTTTCAAACACCAAGAACTGACATCTAACCTTCTTGATATGCATTAAAAAAGAGTCTACAGCTAACTTTTAAAAAATAAAAATTTAAACCCAGCCTATATAGACAAACACATGCCCTGTACTATCTATTCTCTGAAGGTAAGTCATATAGACACAGGTTTTCTTTCTGTACACACCTGATTTCAAAAAAAATTGGATGAAATCACCATTTTGCCCTTCCTTTTTAAAGGAAAAAATGACTTTACGCATCCTTCAAACGAACGTGTGGTTCGTTCGAATGAATTCTTCGAATGGGTTCCTTCGAACGATGGTTGTGGCATAGGATTTTCAAGCAAGCCTGTTTCTCGACCAATTTTGACAAACAAGGTATCAAAATTCATCTAATCTGAATTTTACGAACTCCAGTATTGATTTTAAGTGAAAAATGTATAATTTTGTGCTTTAAAAATTTTACCCAAAGAATTAAGAAAAAATAGCCTTCTCTCTTAATTCGTTAGGTACGATATTTGAAGCCTAAAACCATATCATTTTCAGTTACAATCAGTTCCAGAGTTAATAAAATTTACATGAATTTTGATACCTTATTTGTAAAAATTGTCCTGCTTTGAACAAAGACCTTTCCAGTAAATCCATTATTGCCTCATTTGGTTAGTCTGATGCATAAGTGTACGGGATAACATATGGGTGATCATCCTTAAGAATCTATTAGGTTCACATGCAACAAAAAGCCACGTCTATTTTTTTTTTTCCTTTTTATCCCATATTCTTAGTCCTCTTGAGTGAAGTTGAAAGTTTGTGGATCCTTTCAAGTAGAGTATTTTAGTTAGTTGAGAATTTTTTTAGTAAGACATTCTTCTATGTCTATTTTACTATCAATTTGATAATCATTAGTATTAGTTATATATAAAAGAATTTATTTGGCAAAGATAAGAAAATCAATAAATTGCTTTTTTTTCTCTTTCTGTGTTGATAAATTACAAAATTCATCGCTGCCAAGAGGAGAAGATAAAAAAAAGCAATGCAAAGAAAATGTTTAAGGAGTGGCCACATCGAAGCCTAGTTTCAAGTGTTCGTCTCTGTCTTTATCTAAGTCTCCACTCCATTTAAGTCTTCAGTCTCTCTCTCCAGCTAAGTCTTCGTATGTGTCTCCTTTTCTACATTGATGGAAATGGAAGTTGAAAGAGAGAGGGATGAAGGGGAGCAATGATGCCACAACCACTACAAGCTCAATTTTCTAAGATTAGGTAGTGCAGAGGTTAAGGCATGGCCCCAATCCTCACCATTTACTGACAAATTTATATAAACGATGTAGGGTTCTCTAAGGTTAGGCAGGCTTTGGAGAAGTTTATTGAGGTTCAGCTTTTGAGTTCGAATGATGGGACAGTCAAAGTTGATAGATCCAAAGAAATATGCTAATCTTTTTTTCCCACAGTACTAAACTCTTGAAAAGTGTGTTTTATTTAAAAAAAATATATCTAAAAATCAATAATAGCAAATATCTAATATAAAATTCATGTCCACTTATATACTATAATTAATCATTTAATATTTTTCATATAAAACATTAATTTTATAAAAACATTGAAAATTTATCAAAATTACACAAAATCCTTTAAATATATCAATTATATTAAGACATCTCCATTTAATTCCACACATTCAATACATTTCATCAAGTCTTTCAAAAAAAAATCTAAAATGAAAATTGTCTTAAAACAAATCATATAAAACTCAATTTCAATAAAAAATAAATTAAGCAAATCACAAAAGCGTTCTACAAACTCAATCTTCACTCAAATCCACGAACATTCATGATCATTTCATTGTTTATGTCAGTCAAGAAACACTCCAAAATTAAAATGATCTTGAAGCAAGAAATTTAAAATTAATAAAAATAACTCAAAATGAACAAATCTAAAAAAATAGAAATAGACAAATAGCTTTCAAACACCAAGAACTGACATCTAACCTTCTTGATATGCATTAAAAAAAGTCTACAACTAACTTTTAAAAAATAAAAATTTAAGCCCAGCCTATATAGACAAACACATGCCCTGTACTACTATTCTCTGAGGCAAGTCATACAGACACCGAGGATATTCGTTCGAACGAATGAAAATTGTGAGAATATGTATTCATTTGAACGAATGCCAAAATGAACTGGGCATTCGTTCGAATGAATGAAAATGTGGGGGTATCGTGGTAATTTGCCACCCGAATACGGAATCGGGTGTGTAGAGGCAGTTTCCGGGTGTGTGAATGTCGAGCCATCCTTTAGAATCTAGTAGTTCACATGCCAACTAAAATTCACATATAATTTTTTTTCTTTTATCTCTGTATATTTTTTAACCTTTTTCAGTTAAGTTGATAAGTTTACTTATCCTTTCAAGCAGTGCCGTCTAACACAAGTTGAGGCCTAAGGCAAAAAATTTAAATAGGGCCTTCTTGGTATTTAACATAATATTATATAAGTAATATTTAATTAATTTTTTTATTATATATAATAAAATAAATTATTCTATATAATAATTTTTTTAACTTAAAAAGATCAAGAGGCCAACAATACAGAGCATTGAAAAATTTACCCATCCGAGTGAAATTAGCATATTTAGCAATTAAAACAGAATAAGAACTTTAAAAGATCAGTATACTGAGTGGGCCGAAGTGCAAACAGAGAGTGAGAGATGAGTTATCTCTATCATTTTTTTTAATATATATAATCTGAATAATTTACAATCAATTAGCTGAACAATGGCAGTGGAAAAACAAACCCAAATCATTTCCTTCTTTTTTTTCAATCCCATTTACAATATCAAATTTAACAAAACATTTAAGGAAAACCTACCTAAGAAACGAAATGGGGATGGAGGAATAACAGAGAGAAGGGTTTTCTTGGACTTACTTTCATGGTTTTAAACGTCTTTTGAAAATAATCTTAACAAGTTTTGAGAATAAAACTGATTCTAATTAAAACTAACATTAGCATTAAATCAAGAAGTAAAAGAGATAAAATGATTACTATGAGAATCATTTACAAAAATCTGAAAGAGAAAGAAGAGGGATTTCGACCAATCTGGGTTTCAGAACGAATTTTCATTTCGACTTTAACATGAATTTTCCAAAACTACCTTATGTCATAAATTCATTAATCCAAATAGTTTATCAATTAAAATTGAAATTTTAAACTAATAAATAATAAAGAAATGAAATGGGAAAGACTTGTAGAAGTCAGAGAAAGAGAGTGAAGATTGTTGGGTTCCAATAATAAGCAAAGACAGGGGTTGAAAAGAGATTGAGAGTTTTAAAGAGAGAAACAAGAACCCTTTTTATAGGTACATCGAGTTCAGCCCCCATGGCGATAGAGACTTGGATAGGAGCCCAGCCACGGATAGAGGGGCCTTTTTCATCCGGGGCCTAAGGCGATTGCCTTTCGTGGCAAAGGGTGTAGATGGCCCTGCTTTCAAGCATAATATTTTTAGTAATTTAGTTAGTGGAGTATTTTTCTAATAAAGCATTCTTGTATTTCTACTTTACCATCAATTTAATAATCATTCATGTTAGTTACATATAAAAAAAGTGATTGAAAAAATTATTTGACAAAGTTAAAAAAATCAATAGATTGCTTTTTTTTTTTCTCTTTCTTTGTTCATAAATTATAGAGAGCTATATAATGAAACCTTAAGTATACTCGTGATCAAATTTCATCATTGTCGAAAGGAGAAGATAAAAGAGAATGAAAACAAAATTAAGGGTAGCCAAATCGGAGCCTAGTTTCAAGTCTTCTCGTAACTGTCTCCATCTACGTCTTTGTAAATGAGTTTAATTATGTCGAAGAATATTTCTCTGCGAATACATAGAAATAAAGTCATTAAATGATGTAATTTTTTATATTTTAAAATAATTTGAAAAATCTTTCCTTACACAGTTTTTCAAAAATTGATGGAAATTACCCTTTTACCGAAATAAAGAAGAGAAAGGTGCTGGTTGATTCGATGGATACAGCTGAGAATAGAAGAAGGTTTTCATGATAAGACGGTGGCTGAAATAAAAAAGAAAAAGAAAGCAGAGCATGAAACAGGCCGATCCATACATGCGCTGAGAAAAGAACGTTTACGAACGGTTTTTATAAATATTACTTCCCTTCTATTCATTTTTCTTTTTCGTCTTTCTTTTATATTGGATCATAATGCACCTAACGTATGATGAATAAATTAGACATGGTCAGAGTTGCTAATTTAATTGAAATAAATGTCATTGAAAATATCTGGTAATTTCAGTTGAAAATGTCATTGAATCTAGTGTCAAGTCCTGCATCTTTACTTGACAAGTCAAAAATCAAGCCTAAGATCAAAGTCATGGCCCAAAAAACTGTGGTTCAACCCTTGCCAGCAATTTTAATTTGAAAGTAAGGTATTTTAAATGCAGCCCATGTATTTTAATTTGTTTCTAAACCCAACTTATTCAACATAATTGAGCCCTAACTTTGATTTATAATTCATATTTACTACGTGTGTATGTATGTGAGAGAGAGCACGCGCTTACCATCAATGCAAAATATACTTCTACATAAGACAGTCCTAATGAGAAGCCCACAGTACAGTTCATGAAGGAAACCTTCAATATTATCACTGTAAAAAAAAAAAAAGGAAACCTTTCAATATTACTCTTGAAATCACAAAAGCCGGCTATCGGAATCGAACGAACGACGACCATCGCTTCTCAATAATAACTAAGATAAGATGGATCTTCAGCCAACAATAAACTCTCATTGTGCTCTGTTAGATGTGTGAATTGAGCATGTCTATGAAATGAAATGAAGGTTCTGAGTTGTGTCCACAAAGGTAGAGAAGTTGACAATGGCGAAATATATATATATTTTTTTGAATTTACGTGTGGGAAACCCAGCATAAAACCCCCGCGGGCGATACCCACTGCACTTAGACTACACCAGGTTAGGTCATGGGGGCTCGAACTTAGCACCCATGGGGTCTCGAAATGGCGAAATATTTGATGAATCATGAGAAAGAAATGCTGATTGAAATTGGGTCTTTCACCATTTGACTGGATTGGATTTGGAAGCATGAAAAAGAAATCGTTATATACAAACTACAGAGACTTCCGATGTTCTATTCTAAATCCTTAACAGGGGAGTCTACATGAATTCTGCCCAACTGTGCGGTCATGATGTGGGGCTGATTGAATGATGATTTTAGATAATTGAGTGTGTTAGTAGTTGACCTACTATGCTTCTCTCTCTCTCTTGGACAACGGGAGCAAATGGAAGCTACATAGATCTGTATTTTAAGGCCATGGACAGTCAGTGTGTGAGTGGTCATAGACAAACACGGAAAATGGTGGGATGAGCCCGTTTGTTGGTGTTAGTAGTTGACCTACTATGCTTCTCTCTCTCTCTATCTATCTATCTATATATATACTTTGAAACAGTTGTTTCTTCTCAATATTTAGCCTTACTATTCAAAAAAAAAAAAAAAACTTGCATGTTTAGCCATACCATTTATCTTCTATACATATAGTTGCAGTTTAAAGCAGTCCACCTCGATCCTTGAGTACACTCTGGATGGTGGATGGACTTGGAAGTGTTGTTGTTAGTGACTTTTTTCCCTTTTTCCCCAAGATAGGATACAGCTTTTAAAAGGTTCTATAAAAGATTTTGGGAGATTAGACCTCAATTGATCTTGGTTGTTGAATGATACAGAAGATCTGAGAATGTAGGAGTTCCAAGATAGAGAATGCTTATATCTTATCAAGTATAGCCCACATAAACTTGTCCAATGTATTAGTGTTTTAAAGTCGTTGAATTTATGCCAAGAAGATAGGAAATTTGATGGGTAGTTTTTAATTTTTGTGTTGGGTATGGGTCCAAACTCCTCATTCCACATTTATTTGGATCAGTTCAAGTTGGGTCAAATTGAAATTTTGGGTTGGGTCTTCATTTGAGGTTTGAAATTGCACCCCTGATTTATTTATTTATACTTGTAATTACTAAGTTGCATGGGTATGGGTGTGAGTGCTAGATTCTGAGATAGGTGCAACGTATCGTAGTTGGGTTCACAACACAAAATTTAAATAAAATCAAATCTAATTTTTAAAAAATAAAAAAGTTGCAATAATAACACAAATAGGAAATAATGTACTAGTTTTACTCTAAACAAATAAGTGCCAAACATATCTATATTTCAATTAGGTTTTAAGAGGAGAAAGGTGTTATAATATTTTTGTTATTTTGGAAACAATGTTAAAAGAAACTGGAAGAATTCATGAATGGGGTGCAAGTGTCCTAGAGTTTCTAACGAGGGTGTGTTACACATTTTGAAGAGCCCATGCAACATAGGTAATTTCTCATCACATTTTTTGAATGTGCAAACAAAAACTAAAAACATCATTTCATAGGAAAATGTTTCTTACTGCAATTTCCTATGAAATGTCCCTTTTCTTTGTCATGGAAAAATAAATAACAACTCTAACGAGAAAGAGTCACTAAGAGGAAAGAAGCTACAACGAGTCCATATCTTAACCTTTATTTGCAAAATCACTCTCAGGTCATCTTGGTTTACTAGAAGTTAGAACTAGTGTCAATTTATAAAGCTCCCATCCATTTCTGCCCTAGAGCTTCTCCCATAAGGTTAGCATGTTCCTTTAAATTTTGAATTACCTTTATCCATTTTAAAAATTACTAATTCCATTTTGAAAGGTAAATAAAGCTAAAAAAATGTGATTTCATTTACATATATAGAAATGATAGTTTCATGCTAAGCGGGTCTAAAACTGAGAATAATTAATTGAAATTTTGAATCACTCAAATTTTTTTTTTCTTAGATTGGAACTTGGAATATCCCAACCCTGAACTAATTACATGTTGTACTTTGACATTAAGCCCAACATTGAGTCAATCTATGTTCCACTTGTTCTAAATTGAGTTGCTCGTTTTTGTTTTTGAAATATTAGTGTGGTGTTTGGATGCGGCATTGAGCAGAAAATTGCACACCCGATTAACATTAGGTTTGATCTCTGGAGTAGGGCATTCAGTGGTGAAGTTGGGAATGGATGCAGAAGCAGCACGCAATGCACGCGAATCACTGGAGTTGGTGTTTCAGATGGCGAACATACTGGAGACAGGCCTCGATCGCCATACACTGTCCATCCTCATCGCTCTCTGCGACTGTGGCATCAATCCTGAAGCCCTTGCTGCCCTTGTCATGGAACTCCGCAAGGACTCACCCTCTCAACAACCTTCTTCCCATCCTCACAGCCAATCTCATTTCTGAATCCCCCTTTCCCTCTGTGGGTGTGTATAGTTTTTTTTGTTGCCCCCATTGCTTCTCTTTTTCTTTATTGATGATTGCATGAATGTTATGTGTTTGATGTGCCCTGAATTACAATTTCTTTTGAACATTGTTTTGGTGGAGAATCATTTATCACATCAACCCCTGTTGCCAAGTACTGATTTGGTAAATTGAACTCTTCAGATTCCATTTTGCCTTTGTTATTTTAATTTCAAACTGAATGTGGTTTGGGATTCATCTTGATGCCATTATTCAGTAGAGAATTCCAAAGAATTTATGTTGGGTATTTGTATAATTCCTGAAATAGCATTTTTTGTGTTGGTAGACATCATCATCCTCGTCTAAATCATTTATCTCATCAATCTGTAAAAACTTTTATTTTTAAATTAAAATAAAGACTTTTAAATTTAGCCATCATATTTTATTTCAAATTGGAGGAACATTTTTTTAAAAGATTTATGTTCAAGTGCATCAAAATTTATATTTTAATCAATGTGGTTAATGGTTTCCAAGATATGTTTTATGAAATTATTATTAGAAGAAAAAAAAAATCTAATAACACAAAATGAAACCTCACTAATAAGCCTTTTTATCTTATCTTATATTTTTAATTTTTAACATATTATAGTGTAATGTTATGGGTTAATCTGATTTGTATTGTTCATCAAATCAAAGTTTTAAACTGTTTAATAAGTATTTCAGATTCTAAAACATTAATGATACTCCCACCCTGAGCAAGCTTTCATGTCAAGCCTCAAGTGAAGTCCTGATGCACTTTATGTTCAAATAACTTTGCCATTAATGCATTAATAGTTTAACATAATATTATAATAACAATTCTAACATGGGTATTCTACTAAGTGTTGCATGGCACCACATGAAACACATGAATTTTGGGCCGGTTTTGAGCAACGGGCTTGAGCAAGTATAAGTTTGAGCCCAGCTCAATTTTCAATCGGGTTTAATTTGTATGCGTAAGCTTGAACCAGGGGTAGAAAGTTCGGCTGAATTGAGATTTCGGCCAAATTTTCGTATCGGCTAAGATATCGGTTGAGTTTTTTCTCTCTCAATTTTTTTTTTTTTTTTTGAAAATCTTGTTGGCTTTTCTTTTTTCTTTTTTGAAAAAAATCATTTTAAAAAATAAAAATACTATTTTAAAAAAATATAAAATATAAATATCAGCCGAGATATCAACTGGGCCCACAACCGATATTTGTTTTTTTTATAAAAAAAAATTGGCTGAATTTTATACCCCTGGCTTGAGCCCATTTTAAATGAGGCCGAAAGCCCTCGTTTATCCACGGGAAACTCTTGGGCTTCAAAGCTTTCGAGCCAAATTCTCATCCCTCAGCTATACCCATTTTAAATGAGGCCGAAAGCCCTCGTTTATATTGGATCAGAATGCATCAACAGGGTTATCATGAATAAATTAGAAATAGTGAGAGTTGCTATAATTTAAATGAAATATTAAAAGTGTTTGTAGAATAGATCAAAGGCATCAAACCACATACATTAATTGTTCAAATCCATAAATTGGATGATTGAGTTTGCAAACCCTGGTTCTTGCCTGGTAATTTCAGTTGAAAATGTCAGTGAACCTAGTGTCAAGTCCTGCCTCTTTACTTGCCAAGTCAAAAATCAAGCCCAAGATCAAAGTCATGGCCCAAAAAAATGTGGTTCAAGCATTGCCAGCAATTTTAATCTGAAAGTAAGATACCTGGATGTTTGTATTTTAAATGCAGCCCTTGTATTTTAATTTGTTTCTAAGCCCAACTTACTCACCTTGAGAAAATAAATTTTATGATTTCGAGTGATGGAACATGAAATCTCTCTCTCTCTCTATCTATCTATCTATCTATATATATATATATATATTAAGTTTAATTGTTTGGACTTTTATACCATGAGTTGATTAGAAATGAAATATTAACTTGAAAATTTAATTAATGTAATAGATGTAATTGTAGCTCTAATGATGATTTGTATGATAAAAAGTAGTTCTTACTTAAATTCTAAGTCTTATAAAAATCTGTGTACAATAAATGATGAATAATTATCACTTAATGTCATATCTAATATTACTAATTAGATTAGACTATATTGAGTAAGGGTTCAAAAACTTGAAGGCCCATATAGGCCCTTACTTATTTTTAAGACCTTACATGGCCCAATCTGAGCATGAATTTTAGACAGGGAAGTTATGATAACATCCTTCCACCAAAATTAAAAAGGAAGAAAAAATGTCTTTCAATGGTTTTCTTTAAAAAAAAAAAAATAGATAAAATAAAAGGGAAACTACTTCCCGCTTTTGACAAATGAATTGGACAAGAATTTTTTCTTTGAATTATTTTGGATATAAGAATGAATTTTGTTAAAATAGTGATATGTGGTAATTCTATAAAAGAATTTTAGATTTACAATATTTTATAGTGTAAAGTGTTTAGATATAAAAAGAGAAAGAAAAGATAAATAGACAAAGTTGAGGTAATAAAGGCGTATATGCAGCATTTGATTAGTGATTTAATTCTAAAGATAGAAATAAGGGAGATGATTATATTAAGGATAATTTAAAAGTGACATTAATTGACAGCAAAATGAGAAAAGTCCATTTGAAGTCGTTTAAATATGTAAGTAAAAGGACAAAGATGATCTCAATGTGTAGAGTGAGAGGTTAGAAATGACAAGTAGAAGGAGGCGAGTTACACCATCAAAACATGAAAGATAATAAAAAGCCTAATATACACTAGAGCGATTGATATAATAGTTGTTATAAGATCAAATGGAGAAGTAGTTTTTAAGACCTTACATGGCCCAATCTGAGCATGAATTTTATATTTGTGATACAGACCTTAGCTTGAATCGACTCCTATTTAGACAGGGATATAAGAATGAATTTTGTTAAAATAGTGATATGTGGTAATTCTATAAAAGAATTTTAGATTTACAATATTTTATAGTGTAAAGTGTTTAATTAAAAAAGAAAAAGAAAAGATAAATAGACAAAGTTGAGGTAATAAAGACGTATATGCAACATTTGATTAGTGATTTAATTCTAAAGATAGAAATAAGGTAGATGATTATACTAAGGACAATTTAAAAGTGACATTAATTTGCAGCCTCCCGCTTCCTAAGATGGGAGACAACCAGTTGAGCTACACCCATGTGTGTAAACCTAAGGAATACTTTGGTTTACATGCAAATTTAATATTCTAGCATTTGCATAGCATGTGTAATGAGAGAATGATATCTTAATTTTTGAGTGGCAATGAAATCTTGACCATTAGATAATAAGTATCGGGTTGTATCTCAGAAATATATGTGATATTAAATATTAGTTTAAACAATTGGATATGGCTCATAATGAGTGGTTATAGCCTAATAGATTAATTGAAAAAAAAATCTTTTAAAAAAATGTGCTCTTCAAAATTTGATGAGTTTAAATTATTTTTAATCTTTAAACTTTGCAGTATTCAAAAGCATGACTTAATCTATCTCAATCAAGATGATTTTTTATAGATGTCATACTTGAACAAAGACTTTTCTAGTAAACCCATTACCACCTCATTTGATTAGTTCGAAACCTAAATGTGAAAAGCAATATTTCAATGTGAAAAACACTGTAACAATCATGAAAAAATTAAACCAATGTGAAAAGTCTCTAATTGCAAATAACACATGATGCCACTGTCTCATTCATGGAAATTGCTAGCTCAGTGGAATGGTCTCAAACTTTTCTCACTTGTCCAATTCACGTTTAAGTATCAAAGGAAATACAATACTTCCTTTTGTGGTCTCATTACAGAGAATATCTAAAGATTAAGGAATCATATAAAGATCAAAATGTTGATTCAGAGTGAAGGAAATTAATTGATAGTAAAAATCACTTAGTTTATTAATTTAGAAAGTCAAGTCATATTGCATTGAAATTTTAAGAAAAATAAGATGAAGTGATACATGGCTTCCCTTACATTCAAGTATTGCCAGCAATTTTAATTTGAGAGTAAGATGTCTAGATGTTTGTATTTTAAATGCAGCCCTTGTATTTTAACTTGTGTCTTGGTAAATTCTGGAAATTAAAATTTTGATTAGGATGACATATGTTGCATGAGTATCTTTACCGGTCAAATCTCACTTTAAATTGATTAAGCTACCCCATGATTTTGTGTCTCTAAATCAATATTATTATTCAAATTAGATAAACTTTACTTAATAATGAGTTTCAAGTAGACATAGTAGAAAAATGGAAAGAGTATAGAATGTAAAAAAATGATAGATAACCCAAAGGGATTTGAGTGATTGTTAAGAATTCACTTTAAGAAGCAGAACTTTTAAGTTTGATTCTCACTCTAATCCAAAGGGTCACCCTATAAAGTTAGTGATTATATGTGGGTAGAGAATCTTTCACATTTCCCAAGGATTATTCAGGTGCTCAGAGAAACCTATATAGCTGGTCAAAAAAAAATAATGAATAGATAGATAGTGAGAGACAGAGAGAGGATACAAGTAATCCTATTTGACATCAATAAAAAATACTTACATAAAACATACTCCTAAATACAAAACACAAAATTCAATAGGAAACATAAATGCAAAACATCAATACAAATACTTTTTTACATAACAAGCTTCTAATTAGATGACACACAATTCCTAAGAGGAACCTTTGGATGTTACTCTTTGGAATCAATAGTGACTAAGATAAGATGGACCTTCAGCTGACAATAAGGTCTTATTGTGCTCTCCTACTGCTTTATCAACTCCAAGATACAAGTTTCTCACTCCATGAATTTCTTTTACCACATTCTTCATTTCCATTCGCTCTTTTGGTGGTTCAACAGAACAAGATATACCTATTTTCATCATTGAAACTAGGCATTCTTGCCTTCTGCTTCTTACGTTGCTATTATTCCCGTTGACACCATTACTTTCGTCTTCTTCCAAGAGCAACCTTTCATCTATAATCTCGATCTTTTGTTCAGCCACCATCATCTTAGAAAACTCATGAAGGCTTATATTCTCCTCAAACATATCATCAGTAGGTCTCTTTCCAGTGAACATCTCTAATAAAAGGATCCCATAACTATAGACATCACCGTATATAGATATATCACCTCTTATGCCATACTCTGCCATTCATAAACCACTTTGTTTAGTAGAGTAAGGAGTAAAATTTCATAGACATCGACTCACACCCTATCCATGTTTTGAGCCTTAAGGCCTTAACAAACCATACTTGTTATTTATAATATTTATAGAACTAAGCTGATATAAACCAAGGAGAACTTACCTCAAAATATGGAATTATGGACAAACAATATTGTTAGCACTCAATGCTTTATAAGGTTATGTGAATGCCTGAATGGTGAAATATTTTTTATCTGAATGTCGAACTTGACAACATGAAAATGGGGAAAAACACTATGAAATTTAATTGAACATATAAAACATTTAGTAAATATGCTCTTTGGTTGTTCATTGCAACATAGATCTAATCTTCATAAATGCATTCTACCATTCAGTTCATAAAACAATCTAGTGTACGTTGTACATTAAGTTATTTATTTATTTTGGAATTTACAGATCCCAAATCATATATTATCAACGTGACTTTGGAAATCAACCACTGCAAGGTAACAAGCATATGTTATCTAAGCTAATGTTAACAAAAACTATATTTTTTACATTTAAAATTCAATGAATTAATAGATTATGTCATATCAGAACTATAATTTTATAATCGCAAAGCATTAAAGTTTAAAAAAATGAGGTAAAAAGTGATTGTCAACCATTCAATGAAAATGCAAAGAAATTACTTTAAAATACTAAGTTTATAAAAATATATTATAGTAGAAGTTAGGGCAAAGTCTTATTTAGATCCTCTATATACAGGAATTAGATAAAAGACTAGAGAAGCGAAGAAATGGATGTTAGAAGAAAATTAATTACCTGGAGCAATGAACCCAATAGAGCCCTTCACCAAGAGTGAACTAGATTGAGCCTGTGAGTATTTAGTTTCATCTTTTGAAAGAATCCTTGCCAAGCCAAAGTCACCCACATGTGCAACCATGTCGTCATCAAGAAGAATGTTGCTTGGTTTCAGATCGCAGTGAACCATTGGTGTTTGCCAGTGGTGATGAAGATATTCGAGAGCACAAGCCACATCCATTGCTATACTTAGCCTTTGAATGAAATTCAAATTTCTTGACTCATGTCCATCATTTTCATCTGGGTGTAGCCAACTGCCTAAATTCCCATTAGGCATGAACTCGAAAATTAATGCCTTAAAATCGTCACCTTTAAAATCAATGCTTGAGCAAACAGTTAAGACCTTGACGATATTCCGATGTTGAATGCTCTTCAAAGCTCTACATTCGGCTATGAAACTCTTAGAAGCTCTCTGTAGCTGCAATTTCAAAACTTTAACGGCAACTGTTGTGTGAATACGATCTAAAATTCCTTTGTATACAAAACCAAAACTTCCCACACCAATCAAGTTAGCAGGTGAGAACCCATTAGTTGCATTGAGAAGCTCTGCATAAGTAACCTCTAGAAATTGATCTTTAATGAAGTTCGCACTCTCGGGTTCTTTCCTCGATCTCTTCTTACAATAACGAGTAGTTATGAAACATGAAAATAAGACTAAACCGAGTGTTACTGCAACAACAATAGGCATTATTACTCTTAGAGAAGAAGCCCTTCCACGATCATTGGAAACTAGCTTTGGACATCTGGGCAGCTGTAGCTTTAGGATTCCCCGACAAAGCTTTTTGTTCCCCTCGATTGAAAATGCACTTGCATTCTTAAAAATTCCGAGAGTTGGCACTTCACCCTCAAGACCATTGAAAGATAAATTTAAATATTTTAGAACCGCTAGTTGGTCTAAATATTTTGGAATATGCCCAGATAAGTTATTTCTTGAAAGGTCAAGTTCCACAATAACCTTTAGAGTACTTAGAGAAGGGGGAATGCTTCCTTGAAAGAAATTACTGTGCATGTAAAGGTATTCCATTTTGATACAACTTCCAAGAGTGCTTGGAATTTCACCTGAGAATTTATTGTCTGAGATGACTAATTTCTCAAGATTTTGCAACTGACCAACTTCCATCGGCAATGAACCAGTCAAAGAGTTCTCATGGAAGTCAAGCTCTCTCAACGTTGGAAATTTGAAAATTACTTTCGGTATGGTACCATTGAGTTTATTAAAAGAAAAGTCCAATCGTTGAAGTTGCTTGCAGTTTCCAAGACTTGCAGGAATTCCTCCCTGTAGATTATTAATAGATAGATCCAGATAAATCAGTTGAGTAAGATTTCCAAGGGAGTCCGGAATTCGCCCTGAAAGTCTGTTTTGTTCTACATCAATGTGTCCCAACTTTTGAAGTTTCCCCAATTGAACAGGAATAGTGCCTGTAAGATGGTTACCTGCGATGGCTAGCCAATTTAAGCTAACGAGGTTCTCAATTCCCTCTGGCATTGTTCCTGATATTTGATTTGCTACCAAGAAAAGATATATCATTTGGGTTGAGAGATTAGCAATTGAGTTGGGCAATATACCTCCGAATCCATTGTTGTCTGCCTCGAGAATTTCCAAATCACTGCAATTAGTTAAAGAAGTCAAGAAATTCAAGTCGCCTGCTTTCCCCACACCTAGTTCATTGCTACCCACAGCAAGCAGTTGGAGGCTATGCAACCTTCCGAAATTCATTGGAACGGACCCGCTGAAGTTGTTTAGAGTGAACTCGAGTGTTTTTATCCTTGAAGCATTGCCTAATGAAACTGGTATGGGTCCTGTGAATCGGTTATTTCTTACGTGAAACTGTTTAAGATTTGGAAAAATAAGGCCTAGCTCCGGCGGAAGTCTCCCGTGGAAATGGTTACCCCCCAAATCAAGGGCAACCATCAATGAGAGATTGTAAATAGAGCTAGGAACCATACCCGAAAGACTATTTTCAGCCATGGCTAGTAGGTACAAGTTGCCTAATTGGCCTAGATTGCTTGGAATGCTTCCCTCCAAGTTGTTATATGATAGATAGAGAAAGGTGAGAGATGAAAGGTTTCCAAGTGATGCAGGGATGTAGCCAGTGAAATTGTTGTCGCCAACATCCAACCTATCCAGCTTCGACAAAGACCCAAAGCCAGATGGAATTCTTCCAGTAAGCTTAGTCCTGCGCAAGCCAACAACTCTAAGCTCCAAAAAGTGAGTGAGATTGTTGGGGATCTCTCCATCGAAAGAGTTGTAGCTAAGGTTGAGATATGGGACCCTGAACAGACGATCAATTTCACCGGGAATATGGCCTTGAAAGTTGTTGTCTGAGAGGTGTAGTTCTCTGAGGAAGGAGAGATTTCCAACTTGGGGAGATAAGGTGCCTACCAAGCTTTGTCCCAACAGGTTCAATGATACGACCCTTTGGGGATGCCGTTTACTGCAAATGACTCCACTCCACTTGCAGAAATGGAGGGAATTATTCCAAGAACTAAAGACACCATTAGGATCACTGGATATCCCATCTTTGATAGCAAGCAAAGAGAGCCTATCCGTCTCGTTTCTTTGGAGGGCAAAGCAAAACAAGTTCATGCAGAGAATGAAGAATGCATGAAAGAGAAAAGACTGAGATACTCTTATTAGCCTCGACTCTGAGAGTTCCATTTTTTTGTTTGTTGTTTTGAGCTTTGGCATTATAAAACATGAGCAACTTCACTTGTATTTATAGGACACTTCTGTAATCATATTATATTAATAATAGCTTCATTATTTCTCATAAAGGAGACTTGCAACTTGCCTCGAATGTGAGTACAACTTGTGGACCAGTCAT
This sequence comes from Chimonanthus praecox, assembly GCA_022113865.1. Taxonomy (NCBI): domain Eukaryota; kingdom Viridiplantae; phylum Streptophyta; class Magnoliopsida; order Laurales; family Calycanthaceae; genus Chimonanthus; species Chimonanthus praecox. Next base: position 69,738,428 of record CM039088.1, read on the forward strand.
GTGACACATGGGCAACTTTAGTGACTTTAATAGTTGCATCCATTGTTTTTCACTGACTTGACTATACTTCACAGTAAATTTTCAGTTTTTAACACTGCACTCGCTAAATCCAATATTACAAAATTGACTTACGATAATTTGTCTTTTTTTAGAGTTTTAAACTTTGGTTTACATGCAAATTTCATATGCTAGCATTTGCATAGCATGTGTAATGAGAGATTGATATCTTAATTTTTGAGTGGCAATGAAATCTTGACCGTTAGATAATAAGTATTGGGTTGTATCTCAGAAATATATGTGATATTAAATATTACTTTAAATAATTGGATATGGCTCATAATGAGCGGTTATAGCCTAATAGATTAATTCAAAAAAAAATCTTTTAAAAATATGTGCTCTTCAAAATTTGATGAGTTTAAATTATTTTTAATCTTTAAACTTTCCAGTATTCAAAAGCATGACTTAATCTATATCAATTAAGATGATTTTTTATAGATGTCATACTTGAACAAAGATTTTTCTAGTAAACCCATTACCACCTCATTTGATTAGTTCGAAGCATAAATGTAAAAAGCAATATTTTAATGTGAAAAACACTCTAACAATTGATGAGTACAAAATAAATACATATTTTATTCCTAAATTTATTATTGTTAGTATCTCATTTATTTAATTTTATCTAATTAGTATAATTTTGTGTTTTGCAGGTTTAAAAGTGAGGATGACAGAAAAAATGCTTAAATATAAAGTCTGGGCCCATTATGAGTTATTTTGGACCTCAAGCCCAATTATTGAGCCTATTAAGAAAAGCCCATGAAGAAATCCACATGTGTGAATAATATTTTCATCATCTAAAGAAGAAATTCGAAATTTATAAGCTAATATAAGAGGATTTTCGAATTTGGCAAGTGGATTAAGGAAAGAGAGAAAATAAGGAAGGGAGAAAAATAAGGAAGGTTTGATACATATTCAGTATTTTGGTCATAAATTTCCACTCCGATGTCTGATTGCTTTGATTCTTTTTGCGTTGGAAAGAAGACTTCAAGAGCTACAACTTTGTAGTTTACAACTTTTCCTTATTCGGAAGTTAAAAGGGTCAAAACTGAGCTGCAAGATAGTGCATGTGTAAAAAACGGGATTCTACACCCACTTTCCTTATACAAATTTAGTTCATTGCCTCTTTTAAGTCATTCTATATTTAGCACAAATCAAATCCGCCCTCCATGTGTCCCTTGCTTTATTTAAATCTTTGAATCCAATCCATTCATTCCACCTCCTTTCATCTATAAATACTAGCCATCTCCCATTGAGAAAACTGAACTTGGGCATTGAAGAAAAGGAGAGGAGAGGAAGAAGAGAAGGAGAAAGACTGTGGCATTTTCAATCCACATTGGGTTCTAAGGTTGGTGGATTTTGATTTCCATTGTATTTTTCTTATGTCTTTATTCCAAAATTTCATTGATTTGTAATTTTTAATTCCATGTTTTAATTAATAAAAGAAGGTGAGATTATTAGAATTATGGTTTTCCAAATTTTGATTTTTATTATGATGGTTTGAATCATTTTAGTTCTTGACTCCTTCCTTGGTAGTTAATTTGGACATATGAAATAGTTAGATCTTTGATTAACATTACTATTCTAGGTCTAAGGTTCTTTGGGACATGAAATATTTAGATCGGAGAATTGCATGATTAATCTAGATCTAAGGTTCAGATTAATTAGGGAACTAATTTGATGAAAGACTTGAATAAGATTGAAATTTTACGTGAGCTCCATGTTCTAGGCCGTTATTTTATTATTAAAATTTGGATGATAATGCCTCCTTGATTCTTTGATCCAGTTCCATTGTAAATATGTATATAGGTAATTTAGATGTTATTTATGTTTTCTTTTGTTTATAAATACAAATTCTTGAAAATTGTGGAACTAGGTTGGAAATAATTTAATTGCATCTTAATTCTGTATTTTAAATTAGATTGAGATTGTTTATATTTTTATATTAATGCCACCATTTTAATTAAAATTAGTTAAATTGTTAGATTCTATGTTTAAATCTAGAATGTTTCTAAATTACGATTAAAACTCATAGATTAGATAAATTATTCTATATTTATGATTTATCTTCTTCATATCCAAAGTTCTTAAAATACATAATTGAATGGTGTATTTTCATGGATATATTTTCCTAAATTCCGATGGGTTCGACCTCGCACTTAATCGCTATACTATCTAAATGGTTCGTGCGCTTGCGAGTTATAAATTTAAAATTTGCACAACAAGTTTTTGGCGCCGTTGCCGGGGAACTTAAAACAAATCGCCATTGAATTATTTATTTTTGGAAATAATGTTAATTTTAGAAATATCTATTTTTGGCAACTCTTTAAAATTAGAAATTTCTATTCTTCTTAGAAATTCTAATTTTAGAAGGTTACCTTATTTAGAAATTCTAAAAATAATCAGGAGATTATCTAAATTTGGAATCACAGCTAAATTTAGAAATTTTTTATTTTTGGATATTTCTATTTTTAGAAATTTTCAAAAATATCTACTTTATATTTTTAATATTTTCTAATCTTAGAATTTTAATCTAATTTAGTCATATTCTATTTTTATTAAAGTAGACCTAAATTTGGAAAGTTCCAGCTAAAAAATTTCAAAAAGAAAGGGAAAAAAATTTTGATCAACTTTGAACTTATTTGAAAATCTGATTTAGATTAATTTGGTGGATATTAATTTAGAAATTTTTATGGTCTTAATTTAATTTAGAGTTCATAATTAGGTTCCAATCATTTAATTTCCTCCACTAGTTATAACATTAGGAAATTGCATTTAGATTAGGTTTCATGCATTTTTTTATGAGATTCAGAATCTTCACCAAAGTTTGTGGTGTTATATTTTGCAGGATTTTAATCGTGCGCTCCAAAATTTTTGCGGAAGTAAACACTACAAGCTAAGGTAAGTGCCTAAATCTCTTTTCTTTAAATATTTAATTTTTTCATACATTCATATAGATTTTCTTAGGTTGTCTTGCATTTATTTTGCATAAAAAAAAATTTAAAAAAGGTAATTACATATTTAATTTACTCATGCATATTAAGGTATTAATTTCATGCATTAGCTTAGTTATTTGATTATTGTTTGCATGTTTGCTTTGAGTATTTCATTGTTAGATTATGATGCATTAAAAAAAAAAAAAACTTTTGTGAGTATTTGATAAGTAGATTAGGATTTGATTGTTCGTGTTTGAGTCTGTCAGTGTCCGTGTGTCCATTTTGTCCAGTCTGTTTAGATTAGGTTTTTGCATTTTGTGTGTGTCTCTGAGTCTATGTTGAGTTTATCTGTGCGTCAGTATGTGTTTGTGTTGATGTTGGACTAGTTTAGGTTTTTACTTTTGTTGAGTCAGTTTTTTTGTTTTTATATCAGTATAGAGTCTTTGTTGTTTGTGTTTTGTTATCTGTTTGTTTTTGTAGGTTTTGAATAAAGAGTGCCCACTCAGGTATTTTTCTGAATTTTTAGTTGTTCGTTTCTGATATTTTCTTCTAATTTGCAACTGATCACTGTAGATTAGAGAACATTGAGGACAATGTTCAATTTAAGTTTGGGGGTATTGAGGGTTTACAGTGTGTCTATTTTCAGTTTTGTGTCCGTTTTAGAGTCAATTTGAAAAAAAAAAATCAGTTTTAAAAATTACTCTTATGTTTTGTTTTTGAGTAAAAAAAAAAAATTTTTTTAAAAAAAAAA
>CM039088.1:69742668-69824977 GCA_022113865.1 Chimonanthus praecox
TATTTTAATTTCGCCCGTCAAAACCCCGAAAGGGAGTTTTAATTATTTTAAATAATTTTGGAAAAGAGATAAATTTTGAAATTAGTATTTTGTGTTAGATCATTTTAAGAATGGTCTAGTTAGTTCATTTCACTTCAAAATAAGATTTACAAATTGATTATTTTTACATTTGTTTAATTAAGTAAATATTGAGAAATTATAGTTTTTATTTAAATAAATGGTTTTTATTAAGAGATAAATTCTAAAATTTTAATGATGATCAAGATTTTCAAAATCCCACCTATCTGTAAGGTTAGATCTGGTTTTTGAGTTCTTAAAATAATACTTTCAGTTTAAAAAATCGGTTTTCATTAAAACCTGGACATATCTGCAAAAATGGAAACTTGCAGGGGCTGATATGCAACCAGCAGAAAAACCTGACGGTAACTGTAGCAGACGTAAGCCTCGTATGCATGCAGCATGCAGTGGCTGTCGGACCCGATTTTCAGGCCAATTTTCTATAAATTGGCCATCAGCTCAACCGGATTCACTCCCACTGCATCCCCTCTCTCTCTTTGTCTCTCTCAGTCTCTGTCAAAACCCGTTCAGCCTAGCCCCTCCCTTCTCTGTTTTTCAGTTACTGTTGCTTGGAAAGAAAACATTTCAAATCCGGATTCTTAGCCCAGGAACCTCAGCAAAGGTATCCTTTGCATTCCGCTTTCAATTATGATCTGTTTAGAATCAAATAGAACCGAATTTGACCCCATTTTGATAGAGAAAAATCAGTTTTAAATTTAAGAAAAAATCATGGGTTTCATGTACCCGTGAGGATTTTCTGTTTAAATCGGATGGCCCAGTGAGCTTCTGAGCTCCAAACCTTTCCCTATGGAAAGAGGACTCTCAGAGGAGTCCATCAGACCGATTGGATGTGAGAAACGAGTCCGGAAAGCCCTCCTTTTCAGGAGTCGCATTTCACTGCCCGACTGTCGTCACAGCAGACAGTGAGGAAAACAACTCTTGGAAGGTCCGAGAGCCAATCTTCGGACGGTCCGAGCAGTGACCCTCGGACGTTCCGAGCTTCACCGAAGCCCAGTTACACCCGAGGCGAGCCAAACCCTTTCGGACGCACCGAGCCCAGCTCAGAAGGACCGTACCCACTCGGACGTTCCGAGCCCAGACTTCGGATGTTCTGAGGCATGTAGACCCACGAGACTGTTTTCTCTATTTTTATCGGTTCGGATGGACTTTGGGAGGTCCGAGACCCAACCTTCAGACGATCCGAAGTCAGGCCCATGTTCCGAGGTCAGTGACTTAGTTTCATGTGGTTCGGATGATCCGAAGCCCCTGTACCCAGTTCCGAGGTGATGTTCCGAGGGACCCATTTTTAAGTGATAAATATTGTTGATTTATGATAATGTCTAATCTTGCTTGATTAACTAGTGATGTGATTAATGTTGTGCTATGTTTAATACCCCTCTGTTAAATTAAAATTGTACTAACCCATTTTCTCTTATTATTTATAGTGTAAATACTTTTGTATCCGCTTCCAGGCCGACTCTATTGGTCGGGCATTGAGTGATTCACTTTCAGGCCGACACTATAGTCGGGCACTGGGTGACCTTGAGGTCTAACTCAAAATGTCAGGTCTGGTCCTATCCAGAAGACAAGTGAAAAGTGACCCGAGGATCTAGACCTAACTCAATAAGTCAATCTGGTCAATGCCTAGAAGACAATATGAGTTTTGGACTGAGCCCCTTTCTATATTATTATATTATTATATTATGGATTATGATGATTTAAAAAGGATAGAAACCAAGTAGGAGACTCAATTCCATGAACCCTGGATATTTTGTGGGAAACGTATGATTTCCAAATACTACGTATGTGTACGTATTTGTTACGTATATTGATTGTGCACTTGTGTGTTGTTTGAACAGAGACCGCGTAAACCACACATCACGGTGAGGGAACTTGACTCTGCAGATTTTGTAAATAGGTTTTATGATGAGATGAGTATTGAGCAATGAGTGGTTTCAGTTTTGATGAACCCACTCATGTGCCTATACATGATGCACTATGGTAAGAGTGTTGATGATGACTGTGATTTTACGATGTTGATCGTATGAGTATGTAAGACTGCTTCTACGTACCTGGGCTATTGAACCAATATCGGCCATATGAGAGATAGTTTATGTCTATTGGACCATGGGCGGACCATGCTGTCGTCAGTTGCTGACTTGAGGATGTCAGTATCGGCTAAGTCAGAGCCGGAGATGTACTTGCAAGGATATTTTGACCGTGTCGGGACTTAATACTGGTCTCAGCGTAGTCGACCGGCGTTACGGTGGATAATGGCAACATTTGATGATGTTGATGTATTACTTGAGATTATGCTTATTGTTATCAAGCATGTGATATTATTGAACTGTTGCTAACCTGTTATATCTTTACTTAAACTGCATTGTTATATTTCCTTCACTGGGCTAGTCCGCTCACCCCACTCACCTTTCAGGCGATTAACCTGAGGAGGAGGACCCACTCTTTCAGGCTTAGGATGGATAAGCTGCGTTGGTGGCTTGGGATTCCCCTGAAGGGGGGGATACCCTTATTGGTGCTTTCTGGTGCTTAGAACCTTTGGCTTTTGTAAACTTTATGTTTTGAGACTACGACGTTGCGGTAGTCTTTTTGTTGTGACCATGAATGATAAATCAATAGATGGATTTTGTTTGTTCATACTATGTGTTGATGTTATTGTTATATCTATCTTATAGGGTAGACTTATGGTATATGTTTGAGTCCACATGTTGGGATCATGTGTGACCTTTGGGCCTAACCGTTGATCCAGCCTAGTTGGTATGCTTGTGTTAGTTTATCTTCAAAAAAAAAAAAAAAAATCAGTCACTTTCCGGGCCTACCCTTCGGGTCGGGGCGTGACAATTTTTGCCCAGAGAGTACACGGCAGGAAATGTAAAAAAAAATACTCAGTGCCCCACTTCAAAGCCACCAGTTGACTAAGCACCACGTCAGATGGTATCACCAAGTGACTGCAACGATACAGATGATTGTTTGGCCTAGAGGGTACATTGCAGGAAATGTAAGTAAAATACTCAGTGCCCACTTCAAGACCACTGAGTGACTAAGCGCCACATCAGATGGTATCACCGAGCGACTTAGCCCTGCTACAGATGATTGTTTGTCCTAGAGGGTACATTGCGGAATGTAAACACACATTGCAAACAAATAAACATACAAAGGGTTAGTATTATTTCCATTTTTAGCTAAAAAGGGCTAAACCAAGCTTTTTCAGAGGTTTTGGAAGCTTTAACAAAAATCCCAATTTTTTGACAAAATTACCATATTGCCTTTGAACTTTCAAAAATTATGTTTACTCCTCACTTGAAAAAACGCATTTAAAAGTCGTCTATGAAAAGTCTATTTCAAAACGGAGACTTCAACGAGAAAAAAAGGTGAAAAAGTAGTAAAAAATGGGTTAGTCAAAAGTTTTCACCAGAAAAACTTGGCAGAAAATGGACGGAAGTCGACGAGAAATGTCGTCGGCAGTGGACGGCGGCTGCTGCTGAACTTTTTGTTTTTTTGAAGTGAGGGAGATAGACAAGTGAGAAAAAAGAGGGAAAACGAGAGAGGAGAGAGAAATGGGAGGGGAGGGGTCCCCTACTCCTTTTATTGCTTAAAAATATTATTATTTTATTTATCTATTTATTTAAATATGAAAATCAATAAAATAATATTATTTTGAAACTTGGGGCCAAAAAAGTCTTGGTCCAACGGGTTTGATTTCGAGACCTAAAAATGTGCACCTCTAAAAATTGGTTTAGCGGGTCCCATTGTGAAATCTGTCTTTACAGTATAGTTAGAAACACTATCAACAGATTTAAAAATCATTTTGGGTGAAAAATAAAATCAAAAGCCACTTGATTTAATTCAAAAACACTATTTTTAAATTTAAATAAGTGAAAGGCTTAAACAATTTGGAAATATTTATTTAAAAAATCTAATTTTGGGAAGATCAAAACAATGTTTCAAAGGTATGTGTGTGCAAGTTTGAAATTCAACTCCTCAAACTAGTGATTTTATTCAAAAAAATATATATTAATTCATTTTTCACAATTTTTAAATAAAATAATGTAATGAGAGTCAAAATTTCAGTTTTGTCCTTCTGACTTCAAACGGTCATATAGCTCTCGAGCTTCGATTGGGCGAAATTTTGACTTTCGAGGAGCCCACGAGATGATCTACACAACTAACATGTCATATAGTATGATTAACGATGCTAATATACAGTATTAGCCTAATCATGGGATAGGGTATAACAAAGATCTGAATTTGAAATATACGGCATGTGCTTAGGTCGAGCCCATCTGGGCCTAAATTATTTAAGGTCGGGTTGAGCTCTTAAAAAGGAGAAAATAAGGGTCTAGGGCTTTGGGCCCTTTTGTCAATTCAATTTTAAATCAATTATTACTATTAGTTTATATCATTGACTAACAGTTCTTCATTGTTTATTTCAAACAAATTTTTGATAAGATTTATCACCTAAATAAAAAAATTCCATTGTACAAATTATTATCATAGTTACTAATTCTATTACATCTACTCGAACTGCATAGCTGTGGACTATGTCTCTATCGAAGAAGAACCGAAGAAAGCTTGAAAAGAACCGGCTGTCGTCGCTGACGAGGAAGAGCGGAAGGAAATAAGGAAAAACAAAACAATGGAGGAGAGACAGAGATAGAGGAAGTGAGCTGCGATTATGAGGAACGATGATGTGTACAAAATTTTACTTTAACTCGCGAGCGAACGAATCTGTTGAAGTATAGAAATGCAAAAACAAGGTCCAATCCACATGAATTTGTGTAAGAAAATCGAAAAAACTAATTAAAAGTTAATAATTAAATCTTAATCTATTTAAATCAAAGAGTGATGAATAGTTGGTGATAATAATGAAATTACACTGGACTTGAAAAATGTGAATGAAATAAATAAAGTCAAGACTTAAACAACATAAATAAAAGCAGAATTTAATTGGTCGAGAGAGATTACTATGGTTTTGGATTCCACCATCATTAAATCCATAATTTTCTAATCACCTATTTATTAATTCCCAGTTTTAGAGTAACAATCTAGAACTCAATCTACTGGTTTCTCAAGATTTGATTGTGTAACCTCATAAATATAATTTTCAAATGTAGAGTTTCCTTCGCTTAAATGTATAAAATTCTAAGCATCTAATATATCCAATTTTAATTCAAAAGACAATGGATCAAAGAAATAATTCTAAACATCCAATGTATCTAAATAAATTGAAAAGCAATAAATCAAAGAAAATTATATTTAATATTTGAAATACCAAGCCTTGATTAATCAAATATATTTACTACCAAAAATACATGATATTAATGGTGGAAATAATTTATATTTTATAATCTATTGAAGCCAAAATCATAAACATTAACAAGTAATAATGGGAATTAATAAGCATATAATTGAAAATTATTTCATTAACTAGGCTTCATCTTCAACCCTAGTTAGAAGTTTAGAAATACATCATCAGAAGATTAAAACAAAAGAGTTGGAAAAATAAAACCCAATCGATCATCGGAGCTTCGGATCCCTCCTTGCGTGACACGATCTCTTCTAATTCTTCTCCCCTGTCTCCTTCTAAAAAATCTCTAAACCCATAATATAGATGTTTTGAGTTTAAAAGATCAAGAAATAAAATAAAATAAAAAACAATTCAAATTTGGCTAAGAATTGGCCACGTCTTCTCCTTGTGTCAAAAGCCATAATATAGCCCATGCACCTGTTTCTGTTTCCAACAAATGCTCTGCATGCTTTAGTTGCTGCTGGAGGCTCCCACGCCCATAGAATTGTCAATGGTAGGCTGCCCATAACACATCACATCTCTTTTGTGTTTGGTGTTTCTTAGTGACACACAACATTCCACAAGTATTATTAATGGGTTCCAGTTGTATATTATATTATTCGACAACAATTGCAACCTTCCACCATAACTATACCCATAGTTTTCTCTTTAATCACCAAATTGCCATAGCCAAAGCCTCAAATTCCATTTCCTTATTAGTGGGCCTACACGTTTCAGATCCACTCAAGGATCACACTGCATTTTGACTTGTTGATTCGATCGATTCTGCCCATGCTGCATCATCTACCCATTCTTGGACAATTGAACCGCCATTCTTTAATTTCATTTCCTTTCTTTGAAATCTCCATTTTTTTTGCAAAATTCAAAAAATCTTATTAATAAACAAAATTTAATAGCTAACTAATCCAATATTTAGGGATAAAATTGTCATTTTTCTGTATTCATCAAACGAATGAATGCTTGTTTTTCCTCCGAAAACTTAAAAGCGGGCTTCGAGTAACTGAGACTTGGAACTCTCTCAGAGTCCTTTGAGTCTCGAAGACTCGAATTCAGTCTCGCTCACTCTTGCACTCCAGTAGTCTCGCCTCCCTAGTCAGTGGATATTTCACGTGATATTATTGCATTATACCAAAATAAGTGATAGTATTAAGTTTTTACCGATAATAATAGGAGTTGCGGTAAAATGTTTGTATTATCGTGATAACAATATTTTACCAGTATATTATTTATAAATATGAAAATACCGGTGATATTTATGATAATGATTGCTTCACGTAACAAGAATATATATATATATATATATATTACAATGGTATTATTGTACATGAATTTTTTTCCTTAAGATAGAACTTCATTAGTCTGGTAATAAAAGGAAAAATAATTTTATATTCTTACTTGCAAGAAGGGAGTACTAGGGAAATCCTATGGATGTATCATTTAATAGATTTTAATCATTGATCCAACTAAGATTTTTTGGGTTGAAGATCATGTGGAATGCCATCTGTTGTCCAAATTTATAATTACTCGCAAGCGCACGAACCATTAGATAGTATAGCGATTGAGTGCGAGGTCGAGCCCAATGTGGATTGAAAATCCCACAGTCTTTCTCCTTCTCTTCTTGATCTCCTTTCCTTTGAACAACCTTTTCTTCAATGCCCAAGTTCAGTTTTCTCAATGGAGAGGGCTAGTATTTATAGATGAAAGGAGGTGGGATGAATGGATTGGATTTAAAAATTTAAATAAAGCAAGGGACACATGGAGGGCTGATATGATTTCTGTTAAATATGGAATGACTTAAAGGAGGCAAGGAGATAAAATTCGTACAAGGAAAGTGGGTGTAAAATCCCGTTTTTTACACATGTACCATCTTCTAGCTCAGTTTTGACCTTTTTAAATTCCGAATCAGGAAAAGTCATAAACTACAAGTTGTATCCTTTGAAGTCTTCTTTCTAACGCAAAAGTAATCAAAGCAATCGGACATCGGAGTGAAACTTTATGACCAAAATACTGAACATATGTCAAACCTTCCTTATTTTTCTCCATTTCTTATTTTCTTTCTCTTTCCTTCATCCACTTGCCAAATTCGAAAATCCTCTTATATAAGCTTGTAAATTTTGAATTTCCTCTTGAGATAATGAAAATAGTCTTCACACATGTGGATTTCTCCATGGGCTTTTGTTAATGGGCTTAATAATTGGGTTTTTCAAAGTATTGAAAATCTAATAATTAATTTTATCACTTACAATCAATTCTAAAAATGTACTAAATTAATCAAAACTCTCATAAATGGATTTGAATTAATTAATTTACAAATAAAACCCCTAAAATTGAGGTAAAATAATTATTAAAAAATTCAACTTTCCAAAATATCAACTTATGCTCATAAATTTCAAAATTCACGATTTGAATTCTTATATCTTGTATTTCCCTCTAAATCCTGCAAAACTCCCAAAATCCAATTAATCATATCATAAAATACACAAAACAAGGGGCTAACTAGTCCAAATACAAAGGTAAAATAGTCATTTTTCTATGCTTATCACCATCACAAGTTGGACCACCTTGGAACCAAATTGATATATATATATGAACTTCATTAATTATGTGGAAGACAACCACAAGTTGGACCACCATGGAGCCAACTTGATATAACTAGAGTTCCATAAAATGGATTTTCATTTAGTGCCACCGCAATACTCCCGGCCAAGAGAGGACTGCTTGTGCACCCTCTTAATTCTTTGGATACAATTTTTGAAGTTCAAAATTATAAATTTTTCACTTAAAATCAGTCACAGAGTTCATAAAATTCAGATTAGATGAATTGTGATACCTTGTTTGTAGAAATCGATCAAAAAACGACTTTAATGAGTACAGTAAAATGACTATTTTACTCTTGATAATTAGATTAGTTAGCTCTTAAATTTTGTATATATTATATAATTAATGGGATTTTAGAATTTTGCAGATAAATTTGAGGAAATTCAAGAAAAAGAACTAAAATGGAAGAAAATGCAAGAGATTAGCTGGAGGATCTATTTTGAAGAAATGTGAAAGTGGGTATATGAGCAATGCCCAAACCTAGATTGAAGTTCAAGCCCATGATCTAAATCTTGAAGCCCATTTGCAAAGCTCATGACAAATCACATATGTGGAGAACGCAAGCAAGTGAAGAATGCAAGGTGATGTGTTGTATGGAGTGGTTATTGCTGTATAAAGCAAGAATTTTGCATGTGTTTGGTGTGGGTCTTGACCCACCCTCTTGGACCACCATATGGCTCTCATTTAACAAGATAAGGACTTTGAGAATCAGCTCATGAATAAGTCTCTGGTTGCCACCAAGAAATCAGCAGAGAGCAAACAAGAGGTGCTGCCATGCATGCTTTATATGAGAGGAGTAGAGGACCCACGGTACAATTCATATCCATTAGAATTCAGCCAGAGATAAAGAGGATAAGGGAAGTTTCCAACCGTGTTAGCCGACCCAAACCCAATCATAGGAGTAGTTCCAAAAGCTGTTGTACCTTACAGCTGACAAGTGGAAACGAAAGCAAGAAGAAGAGAGACAGCACCATGTATCAGCCATAGAAAATACATGGGACAGTTGAGAAGAAAAGGAAGTTCATTCAACGTGTTTTGCAATGGAAAACAAATCAGAGAGAAATTTGCAGGCATCGTGTTAACCAGGAGAAAGAAGTTGCAGCCACCGTTGTAAAGAAGCAGCCAGCAAAATATGAAAAAGCAAAGAAGAAAGAACCCAACAAGCAGATCAGTTATGAAGCTACAGAGAAGAGAAAGGGCTGGCTGAATTCCAAGAGAAGGTGGACACCAAGCTGCAACACCTGTCTCATACAGCAGTACATTATCAAGTTGAAGCAGAAGAAGAATCATGGACGTTACTGATCTGAAGTTAGAGCAGATTTGTTGGGTAAATACAGCAGCAATTAAAGTGTAGTAGTAACCCATAGGCAGCGACAAGCCGACAAGAGGCGATGGGAAGCATACAAAGCAACATCGAAAAGAAGATGAGCAGACTGGCAGCAGAGACGAAAATTTGGTTTAGAAATCCAGCAAAAATCTGCCTATTCCATTCGTATGGAGGTGCTGGCCGATTCACCAGAGTAAAGAAAGAGACAAAGAAAAATAAGAACAAAGAGATTAGAATAAAAGAAGAAATAATAAGGAAGGAGCTGCTGATTTACATACACCATCCTATGCAGATTAAAGATAAAGGAAATAAAGGGAAGATTGGAAGAGAGAAAGCAAGAACTGTTGCTGAAACAGAGAATAAAAAGAAAGGAGAAGCCAACGTGCACAAGAGAAGTTGCAGAAAATAAAAGAGGAGGACACGGCAGAAGAACCATAAGAAAAGAAGGGGATGCGGCAGATTCAAAATAGAAAATAGAAAAAATAGGGGAGTCCGCCATATTGTAGGATCGGCTGCATTTTTAGTGGGTCCCCATTGCTTACTAAATTCTATCTTCCTAAGTCTATAAATTGGACCTCTTTCTCACACAAGAATTTGAACTTGGACAGAGAAGGAACGGCTGAAGCAGGAGAGAAGGCGTGGCATTGGCTCGGGAGCTTCGATCAACGCTAGGATTCTATTTTTCCATCTCTTCTCTTTAATTCTTCCATGACGTTCTAAATTTCTTGTACTAAGATTGAAGAGAAACCCCATTAATGAAATATTTTTTCAGTTAATTATTTATTAATTCTCATATATGTGTGTTTATTGTTTAATGATTTTGATTTCATTAGATTAATTAAATATTCATTATTTTCACCATTAATATATGTATTTTTTGTAGTTAATAGTATTATTTAATTAATTAAGGGCTTGACATGTTAATTAAAAAGATAGTTTTCTTTGATTTAATGTTTTAAAAGCGAAGGAAAATCTGATTTTTGAACACCATATTAATGAACTTAAATGTTTACATCTTTAAACATTGGAAATTAATAAATAAATAATTAGAATATTATTGATTTAATGGTGGTGGAATCCGATACCTTAGTAACTTCTCTCACTTGATTCAATCTCTATTTTTAATTGTTTTAACTAATTTTTGCATGTTTAATTCAACAATTCTACATAAAAAGTGTTAACTAGGTTAAGGTTAAAATATTAGGTTTTTTAATTTATTTTTCTGTTCATTCTAAAATCAAGTCCCTGTGGGTTCGACCTCGCACTTGCATATCTCTATACTCCAATTTGAGTTGTGCGCTTGCAAGTTATAAATTTAAAATTTGCATAGCAGACCTCGTTTGAAAACCTGAGCCAAACGTAGGAAAAACCCACAGTTGATGAACGAACCAGAGCCGCTCTCTGTTTTGGAGTAATCGGCTCCACATTTAGGAGTGTTACCGATGAGCCGATCACTCCAAAATGGTGAGCCGTTCTGGTTCGTTCATCAACTGTGGGTTTTCTTGCGTTTGACCCCTGGCATAAGCGAATGCCCCACAACAATTCAGATCGAATCAACAATACATATCTAATGATCAAACTCCACAGAACCTAACACTAATTAAAATCGAACCATTCACTTGAATGGCAGTTAAAAGGATACTTAGCAAATTCCCTCAAAACAATCAAACCTTGGCATAAAATATGAGGTTCACGATACCGATAGATTGCTGCATATAGGTTCAGTTTTAATGGGTTGTAAAAGTTATGAGACCCCACCAATACCTGGGTCAATGGGAACATCAAAGTCTTTCAAGATTTTGTCCACCAAAACTTACCTAGAGTAGGATTGAGCTATATGCCCGTAGGCTAAGGTGCAAATATCGGCTGATACATATCGTATTGGCCGTACTGTAGTATTATCGGCCGATATGGCCGATATTCGGTCCGAAATATCGGTCCAAATATCAGCCGATATTCATAAATATCGGTATTATTTATTTATTTATTTTTAAAATACTGATACAGTTTTTACACGGTTCTTGGCGGTTTTTTGCGGTTCTTCATGGTTTTTAACAGTTCAGGGTTTACTGCTTTCACGGTTTTTGGCTGTTTTTTGCATTTTTTAAGGGGTTTTCGCGGTTCTTCACGGTTTTTAACGGTTTTTTGCGGTTTTGTCACGGTTCCTCACTATTCATCACGGTTTTTTGCAGTTTTTTCATGGTTCCGATATCGGAGGAGAGAGAAAATGCTGATATCGGAAGAGAGAGAATTTTCTCGGCCGATATTGCGGCTGATATGCATATCGGCCGCACCGTTTTTTTAACCCCTGCCTGTAAGGACTCGAATCCACAACAAAGTCAATTTATAAGGATCAATTCAATTTTTTATTAATTTGGACATGATCTATTTCATCCTTAGAGAGTAGAGAAACAAATGTCACAAATTTGACTAATATAGATGTTAGATAGGTAGTCGGCCCATTAAAAGCAATTTGAAAACTTCAATTATGAGTGTATAATTTTATATAGATATGTTAAATGTCTTCAAAAGTTAGGATAATTACGTTGATGATAATTGTGCGTTGCTTGAATTGGACATTGAGTCAATCTTTCACTTATCATGCATTAAGTGAAGATTAGCTTTAGAGAGAATGCTCATAAATGTATTCGGAGAATGGTTCTAAAAGTGGGCAGTTAACCACATGACTCGATCTGATGTATAAATGACCTCATAAATGTGGATGAATATAATTTCATTCTTATTTTATCATTCGAACTCATCTAAGGATCCATAAAAAATAAAAAAATTGGCCGGATACAATTAAAAGGCATGAACTCATTGCTAAGATAATCAACTTTTAGTAGGGGTGAAACCTGACCGGCACGATCCGGCCCGAGATTCTGGTCGTATTGAGAAGACGAAAACCCGCATGGAATTCGAGTCGAGTCGGGTTGAGGAATTTCAAATTAACCTGACCCGACCCAACCCAACCTGGCTAAAATGGGTTTAGAATGTGGGTCGGGTCAGAATTCAGGTCGGGTCAGGTTAGAATTTGGTCAGTTGGGTCGAGAATTTCGGGTCAATAGATCGAGCCGGGTTGAGTCAGGTTCTATAAAGATTGACTCGGGTCGAGTTGAGTTTTAAGAAACCCGACCCTATCCAACTCGATTTTAGCCCTCACTTTTACGGGTAACTTTACTCCCATCCTATTCACCTAATTCTCTAAACATCAAATCCAACAATGTAACTAATAAATTTTTGGGGTCATTACCCTTGTTCAATTGTTTATTATCCTTATATGATTTTCTTGAGGGAACTAAAAGAGAGTTGGGCCAAACATGATTTCTAGAAGGACTTGAGATTAAATTCTTAATTGAATATTGAAAAGTCAAACTCAAGATTGCATTGAGCTCGAGCTTAGGTCCATGCTTTAGACTCGAGCATTTCTTAACAAATACTCAAGCTATGCTTAAGCTGGTCCTACCTGAGCTTACCTTGGTTTGTTTGTACCCTACTTAGAGATGCGCGCATGCTTCATTTCTTTGAATTTTGACCTGTTATGCACATTTTCATCACATCCAAACAAATCCTTCATCCCATCAATGCCTCTGATACGATGATCAACAAGCCTATCTCTACTCGAAGAAATAGAATTAGGGTACATGACTTTGACTAGTCTCAAAGATCTCATATTATATATACTATTTCAAACCTATTACATAAAACTTTCGAAAGTAGATAGTTTTCTTTTGATTACTAAACTTTTTAATTAGGTTATAGCATGAATATTTTATTTTACTTTTATGTTCCAAAGATCTAATGTAGAATTCAGATGATAATAGGATCGACAAGCACTGCTTGGATTTTGTTCTTCGTTTCTCCAGAGGATTCAGTGTAGCCATCTCCGTACTGATAGAAGACTTCTATGACTCGAGCAAGGTTGATGACTCGCATCAAGAGAGACATTGGAAAGGGTGTGGGTTTGAGACAGAAGTGATTCATGTTCTTCCATGCTGTTGCTATCATCTCTTGGAACTTGCTGCAGGCCTCTTGCCTTGACACTCCATGTTCCTTCATGTAGCACTCTAGTGCTGATGATACATGTGGCCTCTTTTGCTCTCGCTTCAAATAATCAAACTCAACAAAGTAAGGTGGAAATTTAAATAATACTTTAGAATTATCCAAAATTCAGACAAATAATTGGGATAGTTTGTATGAATAAGAGTAGCACCATCCAAACCATAATATATTATCAACTGCTAAAACTAAAACATTATTCAAGGGATTGGCCTGATGGTCGAGAAGCATGTCTCATGAAGCGGGCGTTGAGAAATAAATCACACAAACCACAGATCAATCAAACCACGAGAACACAGAGATTTACGTGGTTCGCCAAAAATCTTACCTACATCCACGGAGCATGATGCTCGATTCCACTATGAAGAAAAACACTGGACAACTTGTTACAATGATTCCCTAAACCCTCTAACCCTATATCTGTTGTGGGCCAGCCCCACTTATGGGCCTACTGGGCTTAGGCCCAGTTGGGCGACTTAGAAGTTTTGTAATCCTGTGTTAAACACAGAGAGGGATTAGAGAGAGAGTGAGAGATAGGGAGATATGAGAGGGAGAGACTTTATAATCCCCTGTACATGTTTCTCTACATTGTAGATTTGATCTCGCTTCGTGGAAGTAGGCGTTCTAGCCGAACCACGTAAATATTGTGTCGTGTGATTGATTGTTTGCATTTAATTAATCCCTAATCCCCAACAATATCCTCTCCTTGTTCTTCACAGTCTCTCCTTTTCTCTCCTCTCTCCCACTGAGAAAAACTCACAAGCAAAAGCCCTAGCGAAAAATAGCATTTATATACTGGGCATTACAAATAACACAAGTAGGCATCCTGGGCCTTACGTAGACACAACTTGGCCCAGATAGGAACTTTTGAGCCAAACCCAACAGTGGGGTCTTGAGTTTGATTCATGTGCAATCCAAACGGGCCACTCTCTGTAAACTTAACTGGAGTGTGTGGATTAGAATGTTTGCATATGCACGTAGGATTAATCTTACCTCCAATGTGGGGTGGGGATATCTATGTAAAAAACACTATTTAATGTATGTTGTTTGTGTAGATTGATATTTGAAATTTTGAATATTGAGTAATATTTAAAGTTGAAATTAATTATTTAAGTAAGAGAAAAGAAAATGGTTGGATCTTACCTCATTTGATTGGATGTCATCGGAAAGCCTACAAACGATGGAAGAATCCAAGAGAAACTTGGGATGGGTTTCCAACCATTTGAATGCTTCTTGAGTAGCCTCTTTTCCCATGCCAACATAAGAAGAACAAGTGAGGTAAAAGTATCCGCTAGTGACCAGAGAAACCTCAAGATACTCTTCTAGTGTAGGCACATATTTGATGCTAAGCCATTGAGCTTCCTTGAAATAGGCATTTACTAGTTCTTTCGTCTAATCACCACAATCAAAACAATCGTTCAATAAAAGATTCGGCGGAACAAGAACAAATAATAATAAGAATAATAACATTAATTACTTTATTAATGAGTGGGCACTCTTTTTTTGACTTGTATTTCATCGTCGTAAAGGCATGTTAATGAACTCTTAATGTTTAAAATTGTATGTTTGCCCCCGTTTGATAAATCCTACCATTGAATGTGTTCTTGCTTCTTGGGACATTGACCTTTAAATCAAAGATCTCAACCGTACTCTCCATCAATATTTTAAAACCTTATCATTTTAAAAGATTGAATTCGGTTCAATCCAGATTTTTACTAAATGTGGTTCAATTATCTTTAAATCCTTTTCAAAGTTTAAATATTAAAAAACTCTTAATAACCCACATGTTAAAAGGTTAGTGCGGTTGACTCTCAATAACCCTCAAAAGGTTTGTTTATGTTAGATTGTTAGACTATTCTGTTACTTATAACTATAATTAATTGAACAAATAATTTTTATGAACATGTGATTATCAGTTTTTTAATATTTTATATGTTTTATATTTGGTATTTTAAATTTATTAGCATATTATTGTTATTTTAACAAATTTATTATTAAATTAATTAATTAACATTAATATAGAGCATTTTAATGATGTTATGAGTTTGACCAGAGTTGAACCTGATCGACTTTATTTTAAAAGGATTGAATTCATGAATCAATTTTTAAAATATTACTCTCCGTTCCATATTTAGATTTAGATGTTGTACCAATTTTTTTAAGCTGTCAATACGGTAGAACTTTTCTGATGGCATTAGTTCATCTTCAATTTCATCAACAGTGTGTAGTACTGCAAGATAGATATCCTTCATATACTCCGGTAGCTGATTAGTAGCCTCCAAATCCCACCTGAAAAAAATAAATATAATTAAAACGGTGAGTACCATTTACAATTTTTAGCTCTTTGAAGCATGAACCTCACAAGTGACAACAAAAACTTGGATTTCCGAAATAATTATTAACAAGTGCATGTAAATTAATGTTTCAAAGGTAGACTTAGCATACTTTGAAGTTTGAGATCAAATAGTCAAGATTTCAACAAGTCGTACTCATGTATAGAGAGGATTTCCATCTTAAAAGAAAGTAGGTCAATCGATCTCACCATCTAAAGCATGCAATATACATTACTAATAGTTATCGAGAAAAGTCCTAACATAATTATAAAATCATACTTATTCTCTGTGAAGTGATAAGTCTGACATTGATTAATTTAACGAACCAATTGCTCAATATAACACTTGAATAATCTTTCTTTCAATAATTAAATTTTTGGAAGTGGCTTCTATCTCAATAATGTTATCATGTCATGGTTTCTAACATGATATCATGGCGCAGCTGCACATGTATGAATAGCTATCTTTTGATAGTGAGTTCTACCTCAAAATTTTTATTAAATCATAGTTTTCCTGTTCGAATTTTAATGAAATTCAAGGTTCAACTAAACTTTGGTTAGGTATTGTGAATCAAACCTGAGGATTGCATTTGTAAACAATTCAAGTTCCTCCACAGTACCACGAACATCATAAATATCATCAATAATTGATGAAAGGTCAAACATCTTGATCAACACGCCCCTGGCTCTCGAATATTGAGGTTCAAAATATGCACCCAATATCCACAAATAGCTCTCCACTATTCGGTCCCTAGCGAAAGAATACTTCTTTGCAAGGCCTGTCTCCTTCCACCACCTACATGAGAGAACAATTTAAACCACATTATTATATAGTATGAGAAATTAGTGATGTTTAATGTTGAGTTTAAATATCAAATCACTTATAAAAAGAAATGATACGATCCGTTATTGTAGTGTATGAGAAATTAGTGATGTTTAAT
Organism: Chimonanthus praecox; assembly: GCA_022113865.1. Classification (NCBI taxonomy): domain Eukaryota; kingdom Viridiplantae; phylum Streptophyta; class Magnoliopsida; order Laurales; family Calycanthaceae; genus Chimonanthus; species Chimonanthus praecox. Next base: position 69,759,309 of record CM039088.1, read on the forward strand.
GTATAAGAGCAGAATGTGTGCTGACAAGGCATTTATTTTTAATGAAGTTTTATTTGGTAATTTTTTATAGTTCCCATGTAGAATGGCTTACATCAGTGATTTTTCAGCCGTTTCAGAAGTGTTTTGTTCTAACTACCACATGTGTGAAAGGACACCTCATGCTGTCATATTAAATAATTTATGGTCCCACAACTAAGTAACTACCATATGTCTCAATTCAAAGGTGATATTTGCTTCTTTCTTTTATGACCAAGGTGTCCAAGAGTGGCCTGTTAGGATGGAGTGAGAATAAAACACAAGACTCCCGCTTTCTAAGACAAATTCCTGGTTGCTGATCCTACTCCTTATATGAAAGTTGCTAAAAAAAATTATAATGACTAAGTTGGTTCTTGAATTTATATTATATGGAAATTGTTGATTGATATCATCATAAATTGTCTAGTACTACAAAACTAAATTGTCTAGTTTTGACCAAAATAAGAATTGTCAATGTCATTTTTTTCTCATCCCACTTGTGACCAAAGCCCAAAGCTTGCCAATTATATAATCAATGTTTGTCCTCATGTGATTCTCATCCAATGTAATAAGCACCAACTCAAGTTTGATTGTTCTAAAATGAACTCTAGTGTAATGACATGTTATACTCTTCTTAAATAACTTCTGCTAGTGATACTTGCCTTGTTACTTCCTTTAACTCTCTGCGGTGTTGTGACTGTAGCAAGTTGAAATCAAACTTGGCAAGCTGAAGAATGACATCATTTTTTGGTTTTTCCTGTTCAAAGATAGAGATATAGAACCTTGCCTCTAGCCTTGGTATGCGCTTGCGTATGGGTAGCTCAAGAGCATGTCCTACCTCCTCTGCAAGAGGACCATCTAATTTGCCTAAAACTGATGAAAGGCTCTTTCTTGTAAAAGCAATGGCTTCATCTAATATGTCATCTCCTTGAATGCCATAAAATCCCGCCTCATATAAATTCAATAGGCCTCTCACATCACTTATCAAATTTGCTTTGAAGTTGCCCTTTTCATCTTTAAAGTTATAGAACACATCTGTTGCACCATCAAATAAAGTATGAATTTGAAATACATCTACAAAAGAATTACCATTATGATTAAAATCATTGATCCCATAAACCAAAATCTCAAAAGTGGACGAATTTTTCAAATATTGATTTGGACAGAAAGTTTGCAGCTGATATGAGGCAGTGAGAGAGAAGACACTCACCAGAAGAGATGTTATAACCCTCATGTCTCAGCAGTCGAAATCGAAGAGCAACAGTAACCAAATCTTGGTAATCCACATTTGAATCATGAATACGTTGCAAACACTGGTCGATCTCCTTTTCAAAGTGATAGCCCACTCCAAGTCGTTGGAGCTCATCAATCAGGACCATTTCCTTAATTGACCCTTTAGCATTGCTTAGCATCCTCTTCACTTCCTCCTTCAACTCATGAACCTTTCTTGTCCATTCATCTATTTTCTGCAACTCCAATTAAAATCTAGATTACATTACCACGTTTCAATGTGTGTGAAAAAGAGAATGGACGACCAAAAAAGCTCGTGGGCCTACCAATACATTGGACTATTATTTCACCTTGAAACATTATACTTGTCTATGTCGAAAATGTTATAACTGATTTCGCATTGACACATTATGTTTGTCTACGTCAAAACTGTCACACCACTAGCTGCCCAAAGAATTCAACCGGAATTTAGGTTGTCTAGTGTTGTAATATCAGGAGTGTTTATTTAGGGTTTTGCACATGTGCCGTTCTAGACTTCTGGCCATTTGGGTTCTCTACTGGTTGTTGCTGATTTAAGGTGAACCGCCCCTCTTCCACTCTCTCGTCTCTTCCCATCTCTTCCCAGTGCGTCGGCAATATCTCGAGTTGTTCATCTTCTATCTCGATTCATCGTTCCCTCTCGATGCTCTCCATCTTCCATCTCGGTTCACTGTTTCTTCTCCAGATGCTCTCTATCTCTCTTGACCTTTACATCATTCCCAGAATCCCAGCATTGCCCTAGCCATTTGCACCTTTGGTGCCGTCAGGATAATTTTTTAATTTATATTTAAGTTTTTATTTAAAAAATTGCCTCCAAAGAAAGGATCAATTGCTTTTTTTAACATTGAGTCTTCGTTATCTAATTAAAATAAGCTTTTAAAAGTGTTTTGCAAAAAGGTAAAAATTATTGAGTTTTTTGAAAAAAAAAAACAACAGAAATTTTTTGAGCTTTTTTTAAATAAAAAAGGATTTGCAAAATAATCGTGCTTAACCGGATGGGTTCAGGCTTTGGTGTCCAAAGTTCGTCGGGCTTCAGACGGGCTCGAGCTTTTTTAGTTAAGCCCCAGCCCGAACCCGACTCATGAACTGATCTATATAGCACTAGAAATACCATGGTGCTACCAATCATCCACTGCCATGTGGACAATGCAGGAGTAAATTGATTAATATGAAATATTTCAAGTAACTTAATGCATAGCTGAAATGGTCTATTCACCTTTGATATGATTCATATGGCAATTGCTGATTTATAGAACCATAAAATGTCTTGTGCGACAGCGCTAGAGGTTTAGTGCTTAAAAACTACAGAACTCATGGTGCTACTAACCATAGAATTATAGGCAATTACTTTTATGGATGAAAGGACCAAAACACTCATAAATTCATCAGTACTAGAGAATTCACAGTGCCATAAAAGCACAAAAGGTGAGTTGTGTATGTTTACCATCTGATCTTCAGAGTAAGAGATAAAGTAGTCGCCCCAGATACAAGGATGAAATGGTGATGGATGGCTGTCAGCCTTTGTCTTTTCGATCTCTGGTGGATGGAGAGAAGTAGTAGAGAGAGGAACTGAAGATATGAGAGCCATACTTCTTGATTATATAAGAACCTTAAAAGGGCACTTCTTGAGTTTGTTGAAACTTTTGCAGAAATGGGTGGGTATTTAAAGGAACTTGAAACCTGAAAGAAGAATCTATGGCCTGACAAACAAGTAAAACTTTCCATTATTTAATTTCCGACCGATTGGTGCCTGAGAATCTTCTTCCTTAGGAACGAGAAAAAAGCCAATCTCTTCTACAGTGATAAAGAGAAGATGATCCACCAAAAAATTAAAAGAAAGACAAGTTGAAAGAAGTATTCAAATTGTGAATCATATAACAACGGCTAATTTTCAAATTGTCAATCTTTTCCAATCTCTTCCTACAGTGGGCCAAAGATCCCTTCCGTTCAATTGTAAAAGCTAACGATGTAATAATTTTTCAAATGTGTAAATAATATATGGGTAAAATTTTCTTTCCATCAATCATCCTACCCTCATTTTTGTACGAGGATGAGAGGATGAGTGTGAAGTGACAGTCCCTTTTATAAATCAATAACTTCATATAATAATTGAAGTAACTTTCTTAGTACAACTAGGCTTTTAGAATGAGTTCTATCTCAAGAATGTTATGAAGTCGTGATTTTCTAACATGGTTTCAGAGTAGATCCTATGTGCAGCTGACGTAAGGGCAGATGTGAAGTTCTTCCGTGGAGCCGCAGGATGCAACTACACATGAGAACGAGTATTGAAGTGACAAAAGTCCCACCTTGATTAACTTGAAAAACCAATGAAACACCCTCTCTTATAACTAGTATTTTAGAGTGAGTTCTACCTGAATAGTGTTATCAATTCATGATTTTCTAACCATGAAATGAGAAGTATCTCCCATGTGACAAGTCATCTACATAGTAATATTCAGTCCAGCTCATGCTGCACGAATGGCCGGCCATCCTCGGCCTCCAAGAGCATAACACAATCTTTATTTCTCCTGATTACAAAATCCACTCTTAGAATTTCAAAAAACGTCATAATTGACAAAATCCACTCTTTTGGAGAATACAAACAATCCTCTTATCGTTACTCATAATTACTTTTAGTAAATGCGACAAAATATTCTTATCGCTACTCATATTTCATGCAATATCTGTAATAATTATGATGGCTGTGTAGGGGTGAAACTCGGGTCGGGTTTTGGCCCGAACCCGCATGATTCGACCCGAAATCATGCGGGTCGGGTTATGAAATTCTGGTCAGCGGTTCGGGTCGGGTTGAGAAGTCAGAAACCAGCATTGAATTCGTGTCGAGTTGGTTGAGAGATTTTTAAGTTAACCCGACCCGATCACCCTATCCGACTCGGTAAAAAGTAGGCTAAAGTAGGTTCAAAATGCGGGTCGGGTTGGGTTTCGGGTTATAATTCGGATTGGGTCGGGTCAAGATGTCCGGGTCAAAAGTTTGGGTCGGGTCGGGTCGAGTTCCATATATTAGTAACTCGGGCCGGGTTGGGTTTTAAAAAACCCGACCCGGCCTGGCCCGATTTCAGCCTTATGGCTGTGTAAATGAGGCTTCACTAATGCTAGAATAATTGTCATGGCGGTGTAAATGAGTCTTAACTAATGCTAGAAAAAGAATACAATGCCTCTTAGAGCACCTGACTAATTCAGGGTAATGTATAAAGCTCTCTATCCACACACACCAGGTAACAATATGAGGAATGAATTAAACGAATTTAGACTATACTTGATGAGATATAGGTGGACCAAATTTTAACTTAAACTCTACTTGATTTTGATAAGTGAAATCATTGAGATTATTTTCAATTGAACTTATTCCTAAACTTTAGTCCACTTATATCTTAAAAAGCCTATTTTCAATTTGTATTGTCAGTTTTTAATAAGACAAATGGAAATTTAAGAAAACAAATCAATTGGACAACATAATAGATTTCTTCAACTAAAGAGCTCTTTTCTCTCATTTCATATTTGCTCTATAAGCTCTATAATTGTGTCATTTTTGCATTTTTTTTTTCTTTTATGCGTCTTTATATTTCTTTTTCTTTTTCTTATTAACTTTATTTTAATTTTTTGTGGGAAAATCAAGATTAAATCAATGATAATGTTTCAAATGTATAATTTTCTAAAGTCTGCATTTGTTCTTTTCCTTTTAAGAAAAAAGATTCATATAAGTTGTTTATTATTTTCATATAAGATGGAAAGAAAACTTTCTTTTATAATTTTTGACTACTCGAAATAATAAAACACCAACATTTAAAAAATAATATTTTATAAAATGATCTTTAAAAACTAAAAAATTCTGAAACCGAACAAGTATTTTGGGACGGAGGGAGTATAATAAACACCTACCATTGTTTAAAAGCTTTGGTCCAATCTAAATCTTCAATGACTGGGTAACATTTTCCTATTATTCTATACGTATCCAAATTGTCTAATTTAGCTATCCTAATTTAATTAAAAACAGTGAGAACACAAGTTTTATAATTAAAGTTTTACGAACTCCATTTAATGAAGTCGCTAGAAGAATTCTTGATGTGGGAAGTTTCATGGAAAGAAATCCTAATTTTACAAATTACTTTCGGATTTTTTTTCTCTCTTCAATTCACCAATAAAATATTATTGAGTGAAAACTAAATTTTAAACTTTCTATTTCATAAAGTAGAAGCATAAAAAACAAGGAGACCATGAAAAGAAACTTCAACTCCTTGGGTAAGGCGTGCCTTACTTATATATGATTTGTACTCTAGGCAAGATTCACATTGTCGTGTCAATAATAGTTTGGTATTAAAAATAAAAGCTTGCATGAGTTGTTGTTTCATATAATATGAGATGAGGAGGTTTTTAATAATAATTGATAAAATAATACTTGGCATATAACTAAAGTAAGTTTAATGAAAATTGGATATTAGAATAGATGAGTGAAAATGATATTAAATTTGGAATTACAATTCAATACATTAGAAGATCTTAAAATCTGTAAAGTTCTTAAAATTGAAGAAAAGATCAAGAATTGTTGCTTTTAAGCATAAATTACTCTCAGTCTCTAGTATGCTTTTTTTTTTTCCTTTTTCTCAACGATAAGTATAGGATTACTATAATTAGTGTAGATATCAATAAATTACTCACTTTCTTGTACTAACACGGCGAGTTTCAATTAAATAGAATATAAAAAATTCATGAATAAAATGAAAATCTAAAAATATGTGTATCCCGCGGTTTCCCACACGTAAATTCAAAAAAAAAATATGTGTACATTGTAAATTTAAAAGAGCAATTTTAAAATAAACAAGTAGAATATATAAAATGTCGGGAACCTCATATTTTAGAATTTGGGGGGGGGGGGGGGGGGGATCTCAAAAATTCTACTTAAAATGCTAAGAATACGATGAATTGTAATATGATTTTTCCCCTGAAGTCAAGTTTTGTCATTTTTAGGTTAAAGTTAGGTACCGAGAGAAATCAAGCCCTCTCCACTAATATAGTTTTGGATGGGGTAAAAAAATATGCTAGACATGAAACATGTGGTATGTACGTGCACCAACTCAATAGAAACATCTACCATATATTATAATCAAATTTTATATAACTATTTTTAGGGGTGCAGCTCAGGTGAGTCAAGTCTAAGTCAATTCAGATTAAGACTGTCACACCCCGCCCCTCGTGGATCCGAAAAACGTGATTATTATTTTTTTGAAAAAATAAACACAACAATAATTTCCATCATCAGAAAACTTTTGATCAAAACACAAATCTTATTCTGATACTATTATACTTAAAACCACTACATTCGTCAATATATACATCAGAGTAGGCATCGAAAGTGTGACGGTCTTAATTACATATTTAGAACACTATTTAAGTTTTCTCAAAATACTAATAATAGACTCCCATCTAATGGAAATCAGCACTCAAGCTTCATGGCTCCAGCGGAGGTTTCTCTTGCCCATCCTCAGTATTATTCCCTGAAACGTGAGGGACGTGACCAACAAGCACAGTGAAGAGAAACTATGGTGACCAAGCACATTAGCCTCAACACAGAAGCATATTCATAGTCGATCACCACAAATGCATGTGCAATTATCTATGTTGGGTCATCTCCCTATGATATGCCCCACACAATGCATTATTTTATCCTCACACAACTAACATGTATTTCCTATCATGTCCCACATGATTTCACTGACAGTATAAAAATGCCACAACAGGACCTAGTCAGATAATCTGTTGAATTTCAGAAATAACAAAACTTCAATAAATGAAACATAGGGCGGTAAAAGACCATTTTACCCCTTTTTGGGTTGCAGCGTGGAAATCGATTAACCATACTTACACCTCCCATATACCTATACTTGTCATAGTAGAATCGCGAGTACATCCAGAAATAATAAATCGGGACCGACTGTCAAAATGTATTCCCACAAATTGAGTCACATACTGCGTTATAGATGGCTAGGCCTCGACTCGTAGAGGCCATTTATATGCTTACATTAGTAAACAGTAACTGATAAAATAGTCGCTCACGAGTAAGCAGTGTCCGGTCTTGCATTCTGGTCCCACTCCGTCTTTTCCATCTATTTAATGTCCATGGGTCTCAATCGTACCTTTAGATTTAATTGCCTCAATTTTTTTATAATAATGCAGTATGTAATGCATTTCTTGAGAAAACGTGTGGTAGAATCTCCTCACCTTTTGTCCGGTTTAGTTTTGCGAGTAAGTTTTGAAAATAGGGTAAACCCGTAAAATTTTATTTAAAATTAAATGCTCATAAAATATCCCCATATCCCAGTATTTATTTTCCATAGGAAAGAAGGGTGATATCCATGAGTTTGCTAGGATCTTTCTACTTCACTTTTAATTATGTCAGTAGTTTTAGCCAACCATAACGCACAATAAAGAGAAAATGTACTCAGTGCCCAGTCACGTATTTCTCTAGTGCCTGGAGAGTATTGAAACTTAGCCCAAAGGGTATAGTGCAGAAAGTAAATAAATTACTCAGTGTCCAATTTGTATAACATCAGGCGAGCAAGCATCACCTCAGATGATACCACCGAACGACGAAATCGCTACGCTGCAGATGGAGAATTTTTGTAATACCCTGCCCCAGATTAGACGTGTTTTAGCTTAATTAGTCCTGTTTAACCGGTAAATCTCGGAGATTATGGTTAGGACTTCGAGGGAAGCCCAGTTGTGGCCCAATCCGAGCTCGTGAGCTCAGTGATCCAGCTCGTTCAGCTGGAGGGGTATTTTGGTAATTTACCGCTTGCTGTGTTTATTTTTATAAATTGTGCGATTTTTGTGATTTGTTATTGATTGGTAATATTTTCCTTAATAAAGGATTTGTATTTCTGATTTTAAAATAAAATTATTTTCAGAAAATGGTATTTTAATTTCGCCCGTCAAAACCCCGAAAGGGAGTTTTAATTATTTTAAATAATTTTGGAAAAGAGATAAATTTTGAAATTAGTATTTTGTGTTAGATCATTTAAGAATGGTCTAGTTAGTTCATTTCACTTCAAAATAAGATTTACAAATTGATTATTTTTACATTTGTTTAATTAAGTAAATATTGAGAAATTATAGTTTTTATTTAAATAAATGGTTTTATTAAGAGATAAATTCTAAAATTTTAATGATGATCAAGATTTTCAAAATCCCACCTATCTGTAAGGTTAGATCTGGTTTTTGAGTTCTTAAAATAATACTTTCAGTTTAAAAAATCGGTTTTCATTAAAACCTGGACATATCTGCAAAAATGGAAACTTGCAGGGGCTGATATGCAACCAGCAGAAAAACCTGACGGTAACTGTAGCAGACGTAAGCCTCGTATGCATGCAGCCGCATGCAGTGGCTGTCGGACCCGATTTTCAGGCCAATTTTCTATAAATTGGCCATCAGCTCAACCGGATTCACTCCCACTGCATCCCCTCTCTCTTTGTCTCTCTCAGTCTCTGTCAAAACCCGTTCAGCCTAGCCCCTCCCTTCTGTTTTTCAGTTACTGTTGCTTGGAAAGAAAACATTTCAAATCCGGATTCTTAGCCCAGGAACCTCAGCAAAGGTATCCTTTGCATTCCGCTTTCAATTATGATCTGTTTAGAATCAATAGAACCGAATTTGACCCCATTTTGATAGAGAAAAATCAGTTTTAAATTTAAGAAAAAATCATGGGTTTCATGTACCCGTGAGGATTTTCTGTTTAAATCGGATGGCCCAGTGAGCTTCTGAGCTCCAAACCTTTCCCTATGGAAAGAGGACTCTCAGAGGAGTCCATCAGACCGATTGGATGTGAGAAACGAGTCCGGAAAGCCCTCCTTTTCAGGAGTCGCATTTCACTGCCCGACTGTCGTCACAGCAGACAGTGAGGAAAACAACTCTTGGAAGGTCCGAGAGCCAATCTTCGGACGGTCCGAGCAGTGACCCTCGGACGTTCCGAGCTTCACCCGAAGCCCAGTTACACCCGAGGCGAGCCAAACCCTTTCGGACGCACCGAGCCCAGCTCAGAAGGACCGTACCCACTCGGACGTTCCGAGCCCAGACTTCGGATGTTCTGAGGCATGTAGACCCACCGAGACTGTTTTCTCTATTTTTATCGGTTCGGATGGACTTTGGGAGGTCCGAGACCCAACCTTCAGACGATCCGAAGTCAGGCCCATGTTCCGAGGTCAGTGACTTAGTTTCATGTGGTTCGGATGATCCGAAGCCCCTGTACCCAGTTCCGAGGTGATGTTCCGAGGGACCCATTTTTAAGTGATAAAATATTGTTGATTTATGATAATGTCTAATCTTGCTTGATTAACTAGTGATGTGATTAATGTTGTGCTATGTTTAATACCCCTCTGTTAAATTAAAATTGTACTAACCCATTTTCTCTTATTATTTATAGTGTAAATACTTTTGTATCCGCTTCCAGGCCGACTCTATTGGTCGGGCATTGAGTGATTCACTTTCAGGCCGACACTATAGTCGGGCACTGGGTGACCTTGAGGTCTAACTCAAAATGTCAGGTCTGGTCCTATCCAGAAGACAAGTGAAAAGTGACCCGAGGATCTAGACCTAACTCAATAAGTCAATCTGGTCAATGCCTAGAAGACAATATGAGTTTTGGACTGAGCCCCTTTCTATATTATTATATTATTATATTATGGATTATGATGATTTAAAAAGGATAGAAACCAAGTAGGAGACTCAATTCCATGAACCCTGGATATTTTGTGGGAAACGTATGATTTCCAAATACTACGTATGTGTACGTATTTGTTACGTATATTGATTGTGCACTTGTGTGTTGTTTGAACAGAGACCGCGTAAACCACACATCACGGTGAGGGAACTTGACTCTGCAGATTTTGTAAATAGGTTTTATGATGAGATGAGTATTGAGCAATGAGTGGTTTCAGTTTTGATGAACCCACTCATGTGCCTATACATGATGCACTATGGTAAGAGTGTTGATGATGACTGTGATTTTACGATGTTGATCGTATGAGTATGTAAGACTGCTTCTACGTACCTGGGCTATTGAACCAATATCGGCCATATGAGAGATAGTTTATGTCTATTGGACCATGGGCGGACCATGCTGTCAGTTGCTGACTTGAGGATGTCAGTATCGGCTAAGTCAGAGCCGGAGATGTACTTGCAAGGATATATTTTGACCGTGTCGGGACTTAATACTGGTCTCAGCGTCGACCGGCGTTACGGTGGATAATGGCAACATTTGATGATGTTGATGTATTACTTGAGATTATGCTTATTGTTATCAAGCATGTGATATTATTGAACTGTTGCTAACCTGTTATATCTTTACTTAAACTGCATTGTTATATTTCCTTCACTGGGCTAGTCCGCTCACCCCACTCACCTTTCAGGCGATTAACCTGAGGAGGAGGACCCACTCTTTCAGGCTTAGGATGGATAAGCTGCGTTGGTGGCTTGGGATTCCCCTGAAGGGGGGGATACCCTTATTGGTGCTTTCTGGTGCTTAGAACCTTTGGCTTTTGTAAACTTTATGTTTTGAGACTACGACGTTGCGGTAGTCTTTTTGTTGTGACCATGAATGATAAATCAATAGATGGATTTTGTTTGTTCATACTATGTGTTGATGTTATTGTTATATCTATCTTATAGGGTAGACTTATGGTATATGTTTGAGTCCACATGTTGGGATCATGTGTGACCTTTGGGCCTAACCGTTGATCCAGCCTAGTTGGTATGCTTGTGTTAGTTTATCTTCAAAAAAAAAAAAAAATCAGTCACTTTCCGGGCCTACCCTTCGGGTCGGGGCGTGACAATTTTTGCCCAGAGAGTACGGCAGGAAATGTAAAAAAAAATACTCAGTGCCCCACTTCAAAGCCACCAGTTGACTAAGCACCACGTCAGATGGTATCACCAAGTGACTGCAACGATACAGATGATTGTTTGGCCTAGAGGGTACATTGCAGGAAATGTAAGTAAAATACTCAGTGCCCACTTCAAGACCACTGAGTGACTAAGCGCCACATCAGATGGTATCACCGAGCGACTTAGCCCTGCTACAGATGATTGTTTGTCCTAGAGGGTACATTGCGGAATGTAAACACACATTGCAAACAAATAAACATACAAAGGGTTAGTATTATTTCCATTTTTAGCTAAAAAGGGCTAAACCAAGCTTTTTCAGAGGTTTTGGAAGCTTTAACAAAAATCCCAATTTTTTGACAAAATTACCATATTGCCTTTGAACTTTCAAAAATTATGTTTACTCCTCACTTGAAAAAACGCATTTAAAAGTCGTCTATGAAAAGTCTATTTCAAAACGGAGACTTCAACGAGAAAAAAAGGTGAAAAAGTAGTAAAAAATGGGTTAGTCAAAAGTTTTCACCAGAAAAACTTGGCAGAAAATGGACGGAAGTCGACGAGAAATGTCGTCGGCAGTGGACGGCGGCTGCTGCTGAACTTTTTGTTTTTTGAAGTGAGGGAGATAGACAAGTGAGAAAAAAGAGGGAAAAACGAGAGAGGAGAGAGAAAATGGGAGGGGAGGGGTCCCCTACTCCTTTATTGCTTAAAAATATTATTTTATTTATCTATTTTATTTAAATATGAAAATCAATAAAATAATATTATTTTGAAACTTGGGGCCAAAAAAGTCTTGGTCCAACGGGTTTGATTTCGAGACCTAAAAATGTGCACCTCTAAAAATTGGTTTAGCGGGTCCCATTGTGAAATCTGTCTTTACAGTATAGTTAGAAACACTATCAACAGATTTAAAAATCATTTTGGGTGAAAAATAAAATCAAAAGCCACTTGATTTAATTCAAAAACACTATTTTTAAATTTAAATAAGTGAAAGGCTTAAACAATTTGGAAATATTTATTTAAAAAATCTAATTTTGGGAAGATCAAAACAATGTTTCAAAGGTATGTGTGTGCAAGTTTGAAATTCAACTCCTCAAACTAGTGATTTTATTCAAAAAAATATATTAATTCATTTTTCACAATTTTTAAATAAAATAATGTAATGAGAGTCAAAATTTCAGTTTTTGTCCTTCTGACTTCAAACGGTCATATAGCTCTCGAGCTTCGATTGGGCGAAATTTTGACTTTCGAGGAGCCCACGAGATGATCTACACAACTAACATGTCATATAGTATGATTAACGATGCTAATATACAGTATTAGCCTAATCATGGGATAGGGTATAACAAAGATCTGAATTTGAAATATACGGCATGTGCTTAGGTCGAGCCCATCTGGGCCTAAATTATTTAAGGTCGGGTTGAGCTCTTAAAAAGGAGAAAATAAGGGTCTAGGGCTTTGGGCCCTTTTGTCAATTCAATTTTAAATCAATTATTACTATTAGTTTATATCATTGACTAACAGTTCTTCATTGTTTATTTCAAACAAATTTTTGATAAGATTTATCACCTAAAAAAATTCCATTGTACAAATTATTATCATAGTTACTAATTCTATTACATCTACTCGAACTGCATAGCTGTGGACTATGTCTCTATCGAAGAAGAACCGAAGAAAGCTTGAAAAGAACCGGCTGTCGTCGCTGCGAGGAAGAGCGGAAGGAAATAAGGAAAAACAAAACAATGGAGGAGAGACAGAGATAGAGGAAGTGAGCTGCGATTATGAGGAACGATGATGTGTACAAAATTTTACTTTAACTCGCGAGCGAACGAATCTGTTGAAGTATAGAAATGCAAAAACAAGGTCCAATCCACATGAATTTGTGTAAGAAAATCGAAAAAAACTAATTAAAAGTTAATAATTAAATCTTAATCTATTTAAATCAAAGAGTGATGAATAGTTGGTGATAATAATGAAATTACACTGGACTTGAAAAATGTGAATGAAATAAATAAAGTCAAGACTTAAACAACATAAATAAAAGCAGAATTTAATTGGTCGAGAGAGATTACTATGGTTTTGGATTCCACCATCATTAAATCCATAATTTTTCTAATCACCTATTTATTAATTCCCAGTTTTAGAGTAACAATCTAGAACTCAATCTACTGGTTTCTCAAGATTTGATTGTGTAACCTCATAAATATAATTTTCAAATGTAGAGTTTCCTTCGCTTAAATGTATAAAATTTAAGCATCTAATATATCCAATTTTAATTCAAAAGACAATGGATCAAAGAAATAATTCTAAACATCCAATGTATCTAAATAAATTGAAAAGCAATAAATCAAAGAAAATTATATTTAATATTTGAAATACCAAGCCTTGATTAATCAAATATATTTACTACCAAAAATACATGATATTAATGGTGGAAATAATTTATATTTTATAATCTATTGAAGCCAAAATCATAAACATTAACAAGTAATAATGGGAATTAATAAGCATATAATTGAAAATTATTTCATTAACTAGGCTTCATCTTCAACCCTAGTTAGAAGTTTAGAAATACATCATCAGAAGATTAAAACAAAAGAGTTGGAAAAATAAAACCCAATCGATCATCGGAGCTTCGGATCCCTCCTTGCGTGACACGATCTCTTCTAATTCTTCTCCCCCTGTCTCCTTCTAAAAAATCTCTAAACCCATAATATAGATGTTTTGAGTTTAAAAGATCAAGAAATAAAATAAAATAAAAAACAATTCAAATTTGGCTAAGAATTGGCCACGTCTTCTCCTTGTGTCAAAAGCCATAATATAGCCCATGCACCTGTTTCTGTTTCCAACAAATGCTCTGCATGCTTTAGTTGCTGCTGGAGGCTCCCACGCCCATAGAATTGTCAATGGTAGGCTGCCCATAACACATCACATCTCTTTTGTGTTTGGTGTTTCTTAGTGACACAACATTCCACAAGTATTATTAATGGGTTCCAGTTGTATATTATATTATTCGACAACAATTGCAACCTTCCACCATAACTATACCCATAGTTTTCTCTTTAATCACCAAATTGCCATAGCCAAAGCCTCAAATTCCATTTCCTTATTAGTGGGCCTACACGTTTCAGATCCACTCAAGGATCACACTGCATTTTGACTTGTTGATTCGATCGATTCTGCCCATGCTGCATCATCTACCCATTCTTGGACAATTGAACCGCCATCTCTAATTTCATTTCCTTTCATTGAAATCTCCATTTTTTTTGCAAAATTCAAAAATCTTATTAATAAACAAAATTTAATAGCTAACTAATCCAATATTTAGGGATAAAATTGTCATTTTTCTGTATTCATCAAACGAATGAATGCTTGTTTTTCCTCCGAAAACTTAAAAGCGGGCTTCGAGTAACTGAGACTTGGAACTCTCTCTGAGTCCTTTGAGTCTCGAAGACTCGAATTCAGTCTCGCTCACTCTTGCACTCCAGTAGTCTCGCCTCCCTAGTCAGTGGATATTTCACGTGATATTATTGCATTATACCAAAATAAGTGATAGTATTAAGTTTTTACCGATAATAATAGGAGTTGCGGTAAAATGTTTGTATTATCGTGATAATATTTTACCAGTATATTATTTATAAATATGAAAATACCGGTGATATTTATGACAATGATTGCTTCACGTAACAAGAATATATATATATATATATATATTACAATGGTATTATTGTACATGAATTTTTTTCCTTAAGATAGAACTTCATTAGTCTGGTAATAAAAGGAAAAATAATTTTATATTCTTACTTGCAAGAAGGGAGTACTAGGGAAATCCTATGGATGTATCATTTAATAGATTTTAATCATTGATCCAACTAAGATTTTTTGGGTTGAAGATCATGTGGAATGCCATCTGTTGTCCAAATTTATAATTACTCGCAAGCGCACGAACCATTAGATAGTATAGCGATTGAGTGCGAGGTCGAGCCCAATGTGGATTGAAAATCCCACAGTCTTTCTCCTTCTCTTCTTGATCTCCTTTCCTTTGAACAACCTTTTCTTCAATGCCCAAGTTCAGTTTTCTCAATGGAGAGGGCTAGTATTTATAGATGAAAGGAGGTGGGATGAATGGATTGGATTTAAAAATTTAAATAAAGCAAGGGACACATGGAGGGCTGATATGATTTCTGTTAAATATGGAATGACTTAAAGGAGGCAAGGAGATAAAATTCGTACAAGGAAAGTGGGTGTAAAATCCCGTTTTTTACACATGTACCATCTTCTAGCTCAGTTTTGACCTTTTTAAATTCCGAATCAGGAAAAGTCATAAACTACAAGTTGTATCCTTTGAAGTCTTCTTTCTAACGCAAAAGTAATCAAAGCAATCGGACATCGGAGAAACTTTATGACCAAAATACTGAACATATGTCAAACCTTCCTTATTTTTCTCCATTTCTTATTTTCTTTCTCTTTCCTTCATCCACTTGCCAAATTCGAAAATCCTCTTATATAAGCTTGTAAATTTTGAATTTCCTCTTGAGATAATGAAAATAGTCTTCACACATGTGGATTTCTCCATGGGCTTTTGTTAATGGGCTTAATAATTGGGTTTTTCAAAGTATTGAAAATCTAATAATTAATTTTATCACTTACAATCAATTCTAAAAATGTACTAAATTAATCAAAACTCTCATAAATGGATTTGAATTAATTAATTTACAAATAAAACCCCTAAAATTGAGGTAAAATAATTATTAAAAAATTCAACTTTCCAAAATATCAACTTATGCTCATAAATTTCAAAATTCACGATTTGAATTCTTATATCTTGTATTTCCCTCTAAATCCTGCAAAACTCCCAAAATCCAATTAATCATATCATAAAATACACAAAACAAGGGGCTAACTAGTCCAAATACAAAGGTAAAATAGTCATTTTTCTATGCTTATCACCATCACAAGTTGGACCACCTTGGAACCAAATTGATATATATATATATGAACTTCATTAATTATGTGGAAGACAACCACAAGTTGGACCACCATGGAGCCAACTTGATATAACTAGAGTTCCATAAAATGGATTTTCATTTAGTGCCACCGCAATACTCCCGGCCAAGAGAGGACTGCTTGTGCACCCTCTTAATTCTTTGGATACAATTTTTGAAGTTCAAAATTATAAATTTTTCACTTAAAATCAGTCACAGAGTTCATAAAATTCAGATTTTATTAATTGTGATACCTTGTTTGTAGAAATCGATCAAAAAACGACTTTAATGAGTACAGTAAAATGACTATTTTACTCTTGATAATTAGATTAGTTAGCTCTTAAATTTTGTATATATTATATAATTAATGGGATTTTAGAATTTTGCAGATAAATTTGAGGAAATTCAAGAAAAGAACTAAAATGGAAGAAAATGCAAGAGATTAGCTGGAGGATCTATTTTGAAGAAATGTGAAAGTGGGTATATGAGCAATGCCCAAACCTAGATTGAAGTTCAAGCCCATGATCTAAATCTTGAAGCCCATTTGCAAAGCTCATGACAAATCACATATGTGGAGAACGCAAGCAAGTGAAGAATGCAAGGTGATGTGTTGTATGGAGTGGTTATTGCTGTATAAAGCAAGAATTTTGCATGTGTTTGGTGTGGGTCTTGACCACCCTCTTGGACCACCATATGGCTCATTTAACAAGATAAGGACTTTGAGAATCAGCTCATGAATAAGTCTCTGGTTGCCACCAAGAAATCAGCAGAGAGCAAACAAGAGGTGCTGCCATGCATGCTTTATATGAGAGGAGTAGAGGACCCACGGTACAATTCATATCCATTAGAATTCAGCCAGAGATAAAGAGGATAAGGGAAGTTTCCAACCGTGTTAGCCGACCCAAACCCAATCATAGGAGTAGTTCCAAAAGCTGTTGTACCTTACAGCTGACAAGTGGAAACGAAAGCAAGAAGAAGAGAGACAGCACCATGTATCAGCCATAGAAAATACATGGGACAGTTGAGAAGAAAAGGAAGTTCATTCAACGTGTTTTGCAATGGAAAACAAATCAGAGAGAAATTTGCAGGCATCGTGTTAACCAGGAGAAAGAAGTTGCAGCCACCGTTGTAAAGAAGCAGCCAGCAAAATATGAAAAAGCAAAGAAGAAAGAACCCAACAAGCAGATCAGTTATGAAGCTACAGAGAAGAGAAAGGGCTGGCTGAATTCCAAGAGAAGGTGGACACCAAGCTGCAACACCTGTCTCATACAGCAGTACATTATCAAGTTGAAGCAGAAGAAGAATCATGGACGTTACTGATCTGAAGTTAGAGCAGATTTGTTGGGTAAATACAGCAGCAATTAAAGTGTAGTAGTAACCCATAGGCAGCGACAAGCCGACAAGAGGCGATGGGAAGCATACAAAGCAACATCGAAAAGAAGATGAGCAGACTGGCAGCAGAGACGAAAATTTGGTTTAGAAATCCAGCAAAAATCTGCCTATTCCATTCGTATGGAGGTGCTGGCCGATTCACCAGAGTAAAGAAAGAGACAAAGAAAAATAAGAACAAAGAGATTAGAATAAAAGAAGAAATAATAAGGAAGGAGCTGCTGATTTACATACACCATCCTATGCAGATTAAAGATAAAGGAAATAAAGGGAAGATTGGAAGAGAGAAAGCAAGAACTGTTGCTGAAACAGAGAATAAAAAGAAAGGAGAAGCCAACGTGCACAAGAGAAGTTGCAGAAAATAAAAGAGGAGGACACGGCAGAAGAACCATAAGAAAAGAAGGGGATGCGGCAGATTCAAAATAGAAAATAGAAAAAATAGGGGAGTCCGCCATATTGTAGGATCGGCTGCATTTTTAGTGGGTCCCCATTGCTTACTAAATTCTATCTTCCTAAGTCTATAAATTGGACCTCTTTCTCACACAAGAATTTGAACTTGGACAGAGAAGGAACGGCTGAAGCAGGAGAGAAGGCGTGGCATTGGCTCGGGAGCTTCGATCAACGCTAGGATTCTATTTTTCCATCTCTTCTCTTTAATTCTTCCATGACGTTCTAAATTCTTG
Source organism: Chimonanthus praecox (assembly GCA_022113865.1). Lineage (NCBI taxonomy): Eukaryota > Viridiplantae > Streptophyta > Magnoliopsida > Laurales > Calycanthaceae > Chimonanthus > Chimonanthus praecox. The sequence continues at coordinate 69,777,532 of CM039088.1, forward strand.
TACTAAGATTGAAGAGAAACCCCATTAATGAAATATTTTTCAGTTAATTATTTATTAATTCTCATATATGTGTGTTTATTGTTTAATGATTTTGATTTCATTAGATTAATTAAATATTCATTATTTTCACCATTAATATATGTATTTTTTGTAGTAGTTAATAGTATTATTTAATTAATTAAGGGCTTGACATGTTAATTAAAAAGATAGTTTTCTTTGATTTAATGTTTTTAAAAGCGAAGGAAAATCTGATTTTTGAACACCATATTAATGAACTTAAATGTTTACATCTTTAAACATTGGAAATTAATAAATAAATAATTAGAATATTATTGATTTAATGGTGGTGGAATCCGATACCTTAGTAACTTCTCTCACTTGATTCAATCTCTATTTTTAATTGTTTTAACTAATTTTTGCATGTTTAATTCAACAATTCTACATAAAAAGTGTTAACTAGGTTAAGGTTAAAATATTAGGTTTTTTAATTTATTTTTCTGTTCATTCTAAAATCAAGTCCCTGTGGGTTCGACCTCGCACTTGCATATCTCTATACTCCAATTTGAGTTGTGCGCTTGCAAGTTATAAATTTAAAATTTGCATAGCAGACCTCGTTTGAAAACCTGAGCCAAACGTAGGAAAAACACAGTTGATGAACGAACCAGAGCGCTCTCTCTGTTTTGGAGTAATCGGCTCCACATTTAGGAGTGTTACCGATGAGCCGATCACTCCAAAATGGTGAGCCGTTCTGGTTCGTTCATCAACTGTGGGTTTTTGCGTTTGACCCCTGGCATAAGCGAATGCCCCACAACAATTCAGATCGAATCAACAATACATATCTAATGATCAAACTCCACAGAACCTAACACTAATTAAAATCGAACCATTCACTTGAATGGCAGTTAAAAGGATACTTAGCAAATTCCCTCAAAACAATCAAACCTTGGCATAAAAAATGAGGTTCACGATACCGATAGATTGCTGCATATAGGTTCAGTTTAATGGGTTGTAAAAGTTATGAGACCCCACCAATACCTGGGTCAATGGGAACATCAAAGTCTTTCAAGATTTTGTCCACCAAAACTTACCTAGAGTAGGATTGAGCTATATGCCCGTAGGCTAAGGTGCAAATATCGGCTGATACATATCGTATTGGCCGTACTGTAGTATTATCGGCCGATATGGCCGATATTCGGTCCGAAATATCGGTCCAAATATCAGCCGATATTCATAAATATCGGTATTATTTTATTTATTTATTTTTAAAATACTGATACAGTTTTTACACGGTTCTTGGCGGTTTTTTGCGGTTCTTCATGGTTTTTAACAGTTCAGGGTTTACTGCTTTCACGGTTTTTGGCTGTTTTTTGCATTTTTTAACGGGTTTTCGCGGTTCTTCACGGTTTTTAACGGTTCAGGGTTTACTGCTTTCACGGTTTTTGGCGGTTTTTAACGGTTTTTTGCGGTTTTGTCACGGTTTCTCACTATTCATCACGGTTTTTTGCAGTGTTTTTTCATGGTTCCGATATCGGAGGAGAGAGAAAATGCTGATATCGGAAGAGAGAGAATTTTCTCGGCCGATATTGCGGCTGATATGCATATCGGCCGCACCGTTTTTTTAACCCCTGCCTGTAAGGACTCGAATCCACAACAAAGTCAATTTATAAGGATCAATTCAATTTTTTATTAATTTGGACATGATCTATTTCATCCTTAGAGAGTAGAGAAACAAATGTCACAAATTTGACTAATATAGATGTTAGATAGGTAGTCGGCCCATTAAAAGCAATTTGAAAACTTCAATTATGAGTGTATAATTTTATATAGATATGTTAAATGTCTTCAAAAGTTAGGATAATTACGTTGATGATAATTGTGCGTTGCTTGAATTGGACATTGAGTCAATCTTCACTTATCATGCATCATTAAGTGAAGATTAGCTTTAGAGAGAATGCTCATAAATGTATTCGGAGAATGGTTCTAAAAGTGGGCAGTTAACCACATGACTCGATCTGATGTATAAATGACCTCATAAATGTGGATGAATATAATTCATTCTTATTTTATCATTCGAACTCATCTAAGGATCCATAAAAAATAAAAAAATTGGCCGGATACAATTAAAAGGCATGAACTCATTGCTAAGATAATCAACTTTTAGTAGGGGTGAAACCTGACCGGCACGATCCGGCCCGAGATTCTGGTCGTATTGAGAAGACGAAAACCCGCATGGAATTCGAGTCGAGTCGGGTTGAGGAATTTCAAATTAACCTGACCCGACCCAACCCAACCTGGCTAAAATGGGTTTAGAATGTGGGTCGGGTCAGAATTCAGGTCGGGTCAGGTTAGAATTTGGTCAGTTGGGTCGAGAATTTCGGGTCAATAGATCGAGCCGGGTTGAGTCAGGTTCTATAAAGATTGACTCGGGTCGAGTTGAGTTTTAAGAAACCCGACCCTATCCAACTCGATTTTAGCCCTCACTTTTACGGGTAACTTTACTCCCATCCTATTCACCTAATTCTCTAAACATCAAATCCAACAATGTAACTAATAAATTTTTGGGGTCATTACCCTTGTTCAATTGTTTATTATCCTTATATGATTTTCTTGAGGGAACTAAAAAGAGAGTTGGGCCAAACATGATTTCTAGAAGGACTTGAGATTAAATTCTTAATTGAATATTGAAAAGTCAAACTCAAGATTGCATTGAGCTCGAGCTTAGGTCCATGCTTTAGACTCGAGCATTTCTTAAAAATACTCAAGCTATGCTTAAGCTGGTCCTACCTGAGCTTACCTTGGTTTGTTTGTACCCTACTTAGAGATGCGCGCATGCTTCATTTCTTTGAATTTTGACCTGTTATGCACATTTTCATCACATCCAAACAAATCCTTCATCCCATCAATGCCTCTGATACGATGATCAACAAGCCTATCTCTACTCGAAGAATAGAATTAGGGTACATGACTTTGACTAGTCTCAAAGATCTCATATTATATATACTATTTCAAACCTATTACATAAAACTTTCGAAAGTAGATAGTTTTCTTTTGATTACTAAACTTTTTAATTAGGTTATAGCATGAATATTTTATTTTACTTTTATGTTCCAAAGATCTAATGTAGAATTCAGATGATAATAGGATCGACAAGCACTGCTTGGATTTTGTTCTTCGTTTCTCCAGAGGATTCAGTGTAGCCATCTCCGTACTGATAGAAGACTTCTATGACTCGAGCAAGGTTGATGACTCGCATCAAGAGAGACATTGGAAAGGGTGTGGGTTTGAGACAGAAGTGATTCATGTTCTTCCATGCTGTTGCTATCATCTCTTGGAACTTGCTGCAGGCCTCTTGCCTTGACACTCCATGTTCCTTCATGTAGCACTCTAGTGCTGATGATACATGTGGCCTCTTTTGCTCTCGCTTCAAATAATCAAACTCAACAAAGTAAGGTGGAAATTTAAATAATACTTTAGAATTATCCAAAATTCAGACAAATAATTGGGATAGTTTGTATGAATAAGAGTAGCACCATCCAAACCATAATATATTATCAACTGCTAAAACTAAAACATTATTCAAGGGATTGGCCTGATGGTCGAGAAGCATGTCTCATGAAGCGGGCGTTGAGAAATAAATCACACAAACCACAGATCAATCAAACCACGAGAACACAGAGATTTACGTGGTTCGCCAAAAATCTTACCTACATCCACGGAGCATGATGCTCGATTCCACTATGAAGAAAAACACTGGACAACTTGTTACAATGATTCCCTAAACCCTCTAACCCTATATCTGTTGTGGGCCAGCCCCACTTATGGGCCTACTGGGCTTAGGCCCAGTTGGGCGACTTAGAAGTTTTGTAATCCTGTGTTAAACACAGAGAGGGATTAGAGAGAGAGTGTGAGATAGGGAGATATGAGAGGGAGAGACTTTATAATCCCCTGTACATGTTTCTCTACATTGTAGATTTGATCTCGCTTCGTGGAAGTAGGCGTTCTAGCCGAACCACGTAAATATTGTGTCGTGTGATTGATTGTTTGCATTTAATTAATCCCTAATCCCCAACAATATCCTCTCCTTGTTCTTCACAGTCTCTCCTTTCTCTCCTCTCTCCCACTGAGAAAAACTCACAAGCAAAAGCCCTAGCGAAAAATAGCATTTATATACTGGGCATTACAAATAACACAAGTAGGCATCCTGGGCCTTACGTAGACACAACTTGGCCCAGATAGGAACTTTTGAGCCAAACCCAACAGTGGGGTCTTGAGTTTGATTCATGTGCAATCCAAACGGGCCACTCTCTGTAAACTTAACTGGAGTGTGTGGATTAGAATGTTTGCATATGCACGTAGGATTAATCTTACCTCCAATGTGGGGTGGGGATATCTATGTAAAAAACACTATTTAATGTATGTTGTTTGTGTAGATTGATATTTGAAATTTTGAATATTGAGTAATATTTAAAGTTGAAATTAATTATTTAAGTAAGAGAAAAGAAAATGGTTGGATCTTACCTCATTTGATTGGATGTCATCGGAAAGCCTACAAACGATGGAAGAATCCAAGAGAAACTTGGGATGGGTTTCCAACCATTTGAATGCTTCTTGAGTAGCCTCTTTTCCCATGCCAACATAAGAAGAACAAGTGAGGTAAAAGTATCCGCTAGTGACCAGAGAAACCTCAAGATACTCTTCTAGTGTAGGCACATATTTGATGCTAAGCCATTGAGCTTCCTTGAAATAGGCATTTACTAGTTCTTTCGTCTAATCACCACAATCAAAACAATCGTTCAATAAAAGATTCGGCGGAACAAGAACAAATAATAATAAGAATAATAACATTAATTACTTTATTAATGAGTGGGCACTCTTTTTTTGACTTGTATTTCATCGTCGTAAAGGCATGTTAATGAACTCTTAATGTTTAAAATTGTATGTTTGCCCCCGTTTGATAAATCCTACCATTGAATGTGTTCTTGCTTCTTGGGACATTGACCTTTAAATCAAAGATCTCAACCGTACTCTCCATCAATATTTTAAAACCTTATCATTTTAAAAGATTGAATTCGGTTCAATCCAGATTTTTACTAAATGTGGTTCAATTATCTTTAAATCCTTTTCAAAGTTTAAATATTAAAAAACTCTTAATAACCCACATGTTAAAAGGTTAGTGCGGTTGACTCTCAATAACCCTCAAAAGGTTTGTTTATGTTAGATTGTTAGACTATTCTGTTACTTATAACTATAATTAATTTGAACAAATAATTTTTATGAACATGTGATTATCAGTTTTTTAATATTTTATATGTTTTATATTTGGTATTTTAAATTTATTAGCATATTATTGTTATTTTAACAAATTTATTATTAAATTAATTAATTAACATTAATAGAGCATTTTAATGATGTTATGAGTTTGACCAGAGTTGAACCTGATCGACTTTATTTTAAAAGGATTGAATTCATGAATCAATTTTTAAAATATTACTCTCCGTTCCATATTTAGATTTAGATGTTGTACCAATTTTTTTAAGCTGTCAATACGGTAGAACTTTTCTGATGGCATTAGTTCATCTTCAATTTCATCAACAGTGTGTAGTACTGCAAGATAGATATCCTTCATATACTCCGGTAGCTGATTAGTAGCCTCCAAATCCCACCTGAAAAAAATAAATATAATTAAAACGGTGAGTACCATTTACAATTTTTAGCTCTTTGAAGCATGAACCTCACAAGTGACAACAAAAACTTGGATTTCCGAAATAATTATTAACAAGTGCATGTAAATTAATGTTTCAAAGGTAGACTTAGCATACTTTGAAGTTTGAGATCAAATAGTCAAGATTTCAACAAGTCGTACTCATGTATAGAGAGGATTTCCATCTTAAAGAAAGTAGGTCAATCGATCTCACCATCTAAAGCATGCAATATACATTACTAATAGTTATCGAGAAAAGTCCTAACATAATTATAAAATCATACTTATTCTCTGTGAAGTGATAAGTCTGACATTGATTAATTTAACGAACCAATTGCTCAATATAACACTTGAATAATCTTTCTTTCAATAATTAAATTTTTGGAAGTGGCTTCTATCTCAATAATGTTATCATGTCATGGTTTTCTAACATGATATCATGGCGCAGCTGCACATGTATGAATAGCTATCTTTTGATAGTGAGTTCTACCTCAAAATTTTTATTAAATCATAGTTTTCCTGTTCGAAATTTTAATGAAATTCAAGGTTCAACTAAACTTTGGTTAGGTATTGTGAATCAAACCTGAGGATTGCATTTGTAAACAATTCAAGTTCCTCCACAGTACCACGAACATCATAAAATCATCAATAATTGATGAAAGGTCAAACATCTTGATCAACACGCCCCTGGCTCTCGAATATTGAGGTTCAAAATATGCACCCAATATCCACAAATAGCTCTCCACTATTCGGTCCCTAGCGAAAGAATACTTCTTTGCAAGGCCTGTCTCCTTCCACCACCTACATGAGAGAACAATTTAAACCACATTATTATATAGTATGAGAAATTAGTGATGTTTAATGTTGAGTTTAAATATCAAATCACTTATAAAAAGAAATGATACGATCCGTTATTGTAGTGTATGAGAAATTAGTGATGTTTAATGTATAAGAGCAGAATGTGTGCTGACAAGGCATTTATTTTTAATGAAGTTTTATTTGGTAATTTTTTATAGTTCCCATGTAGAATGGCTTACATCAGTGATTTTTCAGCCGTTTCAGAAGTGTTTTGTTCTAACTACCACATGTGTGAAAGGACACCTCATGCTGTCATATTAAATAATTTATGGTCCCACAACTAAGTAACTACCATATGTCTCAATTCAAAGGTGATATTTGCTTCTTTCTTTTATGACCAAGGTGTCCAAGAGTGGCCTGTTAGGATGGAGTGAGAATAAAACACAAGACTCCCGCTTTCTAAGACAAATTCCTGGTTGCTGATCCTACTCCTTATATGAAAGTTGCTAAAAAAAATTATAATGACTAAGTTGGTTCTTGAATTTATATTATATGGAAATTGTTGATTGATATCATCATAAATTGTCTAGTACTACAAAACTAAATTGTCTAGTTTTGACCAAAATAAGAATTGTCAATGTCATTTTTTTCTCATCCCACTTGTGACCAAAGCCCAAAGCTTGCCAATTATATAATCAATGTTTGTCCTCATGTGATTCTCATCCAATGTAATAAGCACCAACTCAAGTTTGATTGTTCTAAAATGAACTCTAGTGTAATGACATGTTATACTCTTCTTAAATAACTTCTGCTAGTGATACTTGCCTTGTTACTTCCTTTAACTCTCTGCGGTGTTGTGACTGTAGCAAGTTGAAATCAAACTTGGCAAGCTGAAGAATGACATCATTTTTTGGTTTTTCCTGTTCAAAGATAGAGATATAGAACCTTGCCTCTAGCCTTGGTATGCGCTTGCGTATGGGTAGCTCAAGAGCATGTCCTACCTCCTCTGCAAGAGGACCATCTAATTTGCCTAAAACTGATGAAAGGCTCTTTCTTGTAAAAGCAATGGCTTCATCTAATATGTCATCTCCTTGAATGCCATAAAATCCCGCCTCATATAAATTCAATAGGCCTCTCACATCACTTATCAAATTTGCTTTGAAGTTGCCCTTTTCATCTTTAAAGTTATAGAACACATCTGTTGCACCATCAAATAAAGTATGAATTTGAAATACATCTACAAAAGAATTACCATTATGATTAAAATCATTGATCCCATAAACCAAAATCTCAAAAGTGGACGAATTTTTCAAATATTGATTTGGACAGAAAGTTTGCAGCTGATATGAGGCAGTGAGAGAGAAGACACTCACCAGAAGAGATGTTATAACCCTCATGTCTCAGCAGTCGAAATCGAAGAGCAACAGTAACCAAATCTTGGTAATCCACATTTGAATCATGAATACGTTGCAAACACTGGTCGATCTCCTTTTCAAAGTGATAGCCCACTCCAAGTCGTTGGAGCTCATCAATCAGGACCATTTCCTTAATTGACCCTTTAGCATTGCTTAGCATCCTCTTCACTTCCTCCTTCAACTCATGAACCTTTCTTGTCCATTCATCTATTTTCTGCAACTCCAATTAAAATCTAGATTACATTACCACGTTTCAATGTGTGTGAAAAAGAGAATGGACGACCAAAAAAGCTCGTGGGCCTACCAATACATTGGACTATTATTTCACCTTGAAACATTATACTTGTCTATGTCGAAAATGTTATAACTGATTTCGCATTGACACATTATGTTTGTCTACGTCAAAACTGTCACACCACTAGCTGCCCAAAGAATTCAACCGGAATTTAGGTTGTCTAGTGTTGTAATATCAGGAGTGTTTATTTAGGGTTTTGCACATGTGCCGTTCTAGACTTCTGGCCATTTGGGTTCTCTACTGGTTGTTGCTGATTTAAGGTGAACCGCCCCTCTTCCACTCTCTCGTCTCTTCCCATCTCTTCCCAGTGCGTCGGCAATATCTCGAGTTGTTCATCTTCTATCTCGATTCATCGTTCCCTCTCGATGCTCTCCATCTTCCATCTCGGTTCACTGTTTCTTCTCCAGATGCTCTCTATCTCTCTTGACCTTTACATCATTCCCAGAATCCCAGCATTGCCCTAGCCATTTGCACCTTTGGTGCCGTCAGGATAATTTTTTAATTTATATTTAAGTTTTTATTTAAAAAATTGCCTCCAAAGAAAGGATCAATTGCTTTTTTTAACATTGAGTCTTCGTTATCTAATTAAAATAAGCTTTTAAAAGTGTTTTGCAAAAAGGTAAAAATTATTGAGTTTTTTGAAAAAAAAAACAACAGAAATTTTTTGAGCTTTTTTTAAATAAAAAAGGATTTGCAAAATAATCGTGCTTAACCGGATGGGTTCAGGCTTTGGTGTCCAAAGTTCGTCGGGCTTCAGACGGGCTCGAGCTTTTTTAGTTAAGCCCCAGCCCGAACCCGACTCATGAACTGATCTATATAGCACTAGAAATACCATGGTGCTACCAATCATCCACTGCCATGTGGACAATGCAGGAGTAAATTGATTAATATGAAATATTTCAAGTAACTTAATGCATAGCTGAAATGGTCTATTCACCTTTGATATGATTCATATGGCAATTGCTGATTTATAGAACCATAAAATGTCTTGTGCGACAGCGCTAGAGGTTTAGTGCTTAAAAACTACAGAACTCATGGTGCTACTAACCATAGAATTATAGGCAATTACTTTTATGGATGAAAGGACCAAAACACTCATAAATTCATCAGTACTAGAGAATTCACAGTGCCATAAAAGCACAAAAGGTGAGTTGTGTATGTTTACCATCTGATCTTCAGAGTAAGAGATAAAGTAGTCGCCCCAGATACAAGGATGAAATGGTGATGGATGGCTGTCAGCCTTTGTCTTTTCGATCTCTGGTGGATGGAGAGAAGTAGTAGAGAGAGGAACTGAAGATATGAGAGCCATACTTCTTGATTATATAAGAACCTTAAAAGGGCACTTCTTGAGTTTGTTGAAACTTTTGCAGAAATGGGTGGGTATTTAAAGGAACTTGAAACCTGAAAGAAGAATCTATGGCCTGACAAACAAGTAAAACTTTCCATTATTTAATTTCCGACCGATTGGTGCCTGAGAATCTTCTTCCTTAGGAACGAGAAAAAAGCCAATCTCTTCTACAGTGATAAAGAGAAGATGATCCACCAAAAAATTAAAAGAAAGACAAGTTGAAAGAAGTATTCAAATTGTGAATCATATAACAACGGCTAATTTTCAAATTGTCAATCTTTTCCAATCTCTTCCTACAGTGGGCCAAAGATCCCTTCCGTTCAATTGTAAAAGCTAACGATGTAATAATTTTTCAAATGTGTAAATAATATATGGGTAAAATTTTCTTTCCATCAATCATCCTACCCTCATTTTTGTACGAGGATGAGAGGATGAGTGTGAAGTGACAGTCCCTTTTATAAATCAATAACTTCATATAATAATTGAAGTAACTTTCTTAGTACAACTAGGCTTTTAGAATGAGTTCTATCTCAAGAATGTTATGAAGTCGTGATTTTCTAACATGGTTTCAGAGTAGATCCTATGTGCAGCTGACGTAAGGGCAGATGTGAAGTTCTTCCGTGGAGCCGCAGGATGCAACTACACATGAGAACGAGTATTGAAGTGACAAAAGTCCCACCTTGATTAACTTGAAAAACCAATGAAACACCCTCTCTTATAACTAGTATTTTAGAGTGAGTTCTACCTGAATAGTGTTATCAATTCATGATTTTCTAACCATGAAATGAGAAGTATCTCCCATGTGACAAGTCATCTACATAGTAATATTCAGTCCAGCTCATGCTGCACGAATGGCCGGCCATCCTCGGCCTCCAAGAGCATAACACAATCTTTATTTTCTCCTGATTACAAAATCCACTCTTAGAATTTCAAAAAACGTCATAATTGACAAAATCCACTCTTTTGGAGAATACAAACAATCCTCTTATCGTTACTCATAATTACTTTTAGTAAATGCGACAAAATATTCTTATCGCTACTCATATTTCATGCAATATCTGTAATAATTATGATGGCTGTGTAGGGGTGAAACTCGGGTCGGGTTTTGGCCCGAACCCGCATGATTCGACCCGAAATCATGCGGGTCGGGTTATGAAATTCTGGTCAGCGGTTCGGGTCGGGTTGAGAAGTCAGAAACCAGCATTGAATTCGTGTCGAGTTGGTTGAGAGATTTTTAAGTTAACCCGACCCGATCACCCTATCCGACTCGGTAAAAAGTAGGCTAAAGTAGGTTCAAAATGCGGGTCGGGTTGGGTTTCGGGTTATAATTCGGATTGGGTCGGGTCAAGATGTCCGGGTCAAAAGTTTGGGTCGGGTCGGGTCGAGTTCCATATATTAGTAAATCGGGCCGGGTTGGGTTTTAAAAAACCCGACCCAGCCTGGCCCGATTTCAGCCTTATGGCTGTGTAAATGAGGCTTCACTAATGCTAGAATAATTGTCATGGCGGTGTAAATGAGTCTTAACTAATGCTAGAAAAAGAATACAATGCCTCTTAGAGCACCTGACTAATCTTCAGGGTAATGTATAAAGCTCTCTATCCACACACACCAGGTAACAATATGAGGAATGAATTAAACGAATTTAGACTATACTTGATGAGATATAGGTGGACCAAATTTTAACTTAAACTCTACTTGATTTTGATAAGTGAAATCATTGAGATTATTTTCAATTGAACTTATTCCTAAACTTTAGTCCACTTATATCTTAAAAAGCCTATTTTCAATTTGTATTGTCAGTTTTTAATAAGACAAATGGAAATTTAAGAAAACAAATCAATTGGACAACATAATAGATTTCTTCAACTAAAGAGCTCTTTTCTCTCATTTCATATTTGCTCTATAAGCTCTATAATTGTGTCATTTTTGCATTTTTTTTTTCTTTTATGCGTCTTTATATTTCTTTTTCTTTTTCTTATTAACTTTATTTTAATTTTTTGTGGGAAAATCAAGATTAAATCAATGATAATGTTTCAAATGTATAATTTTCTAAAGTCTGCATTTGTTCTTTTCCTTTTAAGAAAAAAGATTCATATAAGTTGTTTATTATTTTCATATAAGATGGAAAGAAAACTTTCTTTTATAATTTTTGACTACTCGAAATAATAAAACACCAACATTTAAAAAATAATATTTTATAAAATGATCTTTAAAAACTAAAAAATTCTGAAACCGAACAAGTATTTTGGGACGGAGGGAGTATAATAATAAACACCTACCATTGTTTAAAAGCTTTGGTCCAATCTAAATCTTCAATGACTGGGTAACATTTTCCTATTATTCTATACGTATCCAAATTGTCTAATTTAGCTATCCTAATTTAATTAAAAACAGTGAGAACACAAGTTTTATAATTAAAGTTTTACGAACTCCATTTAATGAAGTCGCTAGAAGAATTCTTGATGTGGGAAGTTTCATGGAAAGAAATCCTAATTTTACAAATTACTTTCGGATTTTTTTTCTCTCTTCAATTCACCAATAAAATATTATTGAGTGAAAACTAAATTTTAAACTTTCTATTTCATAAAGTAGAAGCATAAAAAACAAGGAGACCATGAAAAGAAACTTCAACTCCTTGGGTAAGGCGTGCCTTACTTATATATGATTTGTACTCTAGGCAAGATTCACATTGTCGTGTCAATAATAGTTTGGTATTAAAAATAAAAGCTTGCATGAGTTGCTGTTTCATATAATATGAGATGAGGAGGTTTTTAATAATAATTGATAAAATAATACTTGGCATATAACTAAAGTAAGTTTAATGAAAATTGGATATTAGAATAGATGAGTGAAAATGATATTAAAATTTGGAATTACAATTCAATACATTAGAAGATCTTAAAATCTGTAAAGTTCTTAAAATTGAAGAAAAGATCAAGAATTGTTGCTTTTAAGCATAAATTACTCTCAGTCTCTAGTATGCTTTTTTTTTTTTCCTTTTTCTCAACGATAAGTATAGGATTACTATAATTAGTGTAGATATCAATAAATTACTCACTTTCTTGTACTAACACGGCGAGTTTCAATTAAATAGAATATAAAAAATTCATGAATAAAATGAAAATCTAAAAATATGTGTATCCCGCGGTTTCCCACACGTAAATTCAAAAAAAAAATATGTGTACATTGTAAATTTAAAAGAGCAATTTTAAAATAAACAAGTAGAATATATAAAATGTCGGGAACCTCATATTTTAGAATTTGGGGGGGGGGGGGGGGGGGGGATCTCAAAAATTCTACTTAAAATGCTAAGAATACGATGAATTGTAATATGATTTTTCCCCTGAAGTCAAGTTTTGTCATTTTTAGGTTAAAGTTAGGTACCGAGAGAAATCAAGCCCTCTCCACTAATATAGTTTTGGATGGGGTAAAAAAATATGCTAGACATGAAACATGTGGTATGTACGTCAGTGTTGCACCAACTCAATAGAAACATCTACCATATATTATAATCAAATTTTATATAACTATTTTTAGGGGTGCAGCTCAGGTGAGTCAAGTCTAAGTCAATTCAGATTAAGACTGTCACACCCCGCCCCTCGTGGATCCGAAAAACGTGATTATTATTTTTTTGAAAAAATAAACACAACAATAATTTCCATCATCAGAAAACTTTTGATCAAAACACAAATCTTATTCTGATACTATTATACTTAAAACCACTACATTCGTCAATATATACATCAGAGTAGGCATCGAAAGTGTGACGGTCTTAATTACATATTTAGAACACTATTTAAGTTTTCTCAAAATACTAATAATAGACTCCCATCTAATGGAAATCAGCACTCAAGCTTCATGGCTCCAGCGGAGGTTTCTCTTGCCCATCCTCAGTATTATTCCCTGAAACGTGAGGGACGTGACCAACAAGCACAGTGAAGAGAAACTATGGTGACCAAGCACATTAGCCTCAACACAGAAGCATATTCATAGTCGATCACCACAAATGCATGTGCAATTATCTATGTTGGGTCATCTCCCTATGATATGCCCCACACAATGCATTATTTTATCCTCACACAACTAACATGTATTTCCTATCATGTCCCACATGATTTCACTGACAGTATAAAAATGCCACAACAGGACCTAGTCAGATAATCTGTTGAATTTCAGAAATAACAAAACTTCAATAAATGAAACATAGGGCGGTAAAAGACCATTTTACCCCTTTTTGGGTTGCAGCGTGGAAATCGATTAACCATACTTACACCTCCCATATACCTATACTTGTCATAGTAGAATCGCGAGTACATCCAGAAATAATAAATCGGGACCGACTGTCAAAATGTATTCCCACAAATTGAGTCACATACTGCGTTATAGATGGCTAGGCCTCGACTCGTAGAGGCCATTTATATGCTTACATTAGTAAACAGTAACTGATAAAATAGTCGCTCACGAGTAAGCAGTGTCCGGTCTTGCATTCTGGTCCCACTCCGTCTTTTCCATCTATTTAATGTCCATGGGTCTCAATCGTACCTTTAGATTTAATTGCCTCAATTTTTTTATAATAATGCAGTATGTAATGCATTTCTTGAGAAAACGTGTGGTAGAATCTCCTCACCTTTTGTCCGGTTAGTTTTGCGAGTAAGTTTTGAAAATAGGGTAAACCCGTAAAATTTTATTTAAAATTAAATGCTCATAAAATATCCCCATATCCCAGTATTTATTTTCCATAGGAAAGAAGGGTGATATCCATGAGTTTGCTAGGATCTTTCTACTTCACTTTTAATTATGTCAGTAGTTTTAGCCAACCATAACGCACAATAAAGAGAAAATGTACTCAGTGCCCAGTCACGTATTTCTCTAGTGCCTGGAGAGTATTGAAACTTAGCCCAAAGGGTATAGTGCAGAAAGTAAATAAATTACTCAGTGTCCAATTTGTATAACATCAGGCGAGCAAGCATCACCTCAGATGATACCACCGAACGACGAAATCGCTACGCTGCAGATGGAGAATTTTTGTAATACCCTGCCCCAGATTAGACGTGTTTTAGCTTAATTAGTCCTGTTTAACCGGTAAATCTCGGAGATTATGGTTAGGACTTCGAGGGAAGCCCAGTTGTGGCCCAATCCGAGCTCGTGAGCTCAGTGATCCAGCTCGTTCAGCTGGAGGGGTATTTTGGTAATTTACCGCTTGCTGTGTTTATTTTTATAAATTGTGCGATTTTTGTGATTTGTTATTGATTGGTAATATTTTCCTTAATAAAGGATTTGTATTTCTGATTTTAAAATAAAATTATTTTCAGAAAATGGTATTTTAATTTCGCCCGTCAAAACCCCGAAAGGGAGTTTTAATTATTTTAAATAATTTTGGAAAAGAGATAAATTTTGAAATTAGTATTTTGTGTTAGATCATTTTAAGAATGGTCTAGTTAGTTCATTTCACTTCAAAATAAGATTTACAAATTGATTATTTTTACATTTGTTTAATTAAGTAAATATTGAGAAATTATAGTTTTTATTTAAATAAATGGTTTTTATTAAGAGATAAATTCTAAAATTTTAATGATGATCAAGATTTTCAAAATCCCACCTATCTGTAAGGTTAGATCTGGTTTTTGAGTTCTTAAAATAATACTTTCAGTTTAAAAAATCGGTTTTCATTAAAACCTGGACATATCTGCAAAAATGGAAACTTGCAGGGGCTGATATGCAACCAGCAGAAAAACCTGACGGTAACTGTAGCAGACGTAAGCCTCGTATGCATGCAGCCGCATGCAGTGGCTGTCGGACCCGATTTTCAGGCCAATTTTTATAAATTGGCCATCAGCTCAACCGGATTCACTCCCACTGCATCCCTCTCTCTCTTTGTCTCTCTCAGTCTCTGTCAAAACCCGTTCAGCCTAGCCCCTCCCTTCTCTGTTTTTCAGTTACTGTTGCTTGGAAAGAAAACATTTCAAATCCGGATTCTTAGCCCAGGAACCTCAGCAAAGGTATCCTTTGCATTCCGCTTTCAATTATGATCTGTTTAGAATCAAATAGAACCGAATTTGACCCCATTTTGATAGAGAAAAATCAGTTTTAAATTTAAGAAAAAATCATGGGTTTCATGTACCCGTGAGGATTTTCTGTTTAAATCGGATGGCCCAGTGAGCTTCTGAGCTCCAAACCTTTTCCTATGGAAAGAGGACTCCCAGAGGAGTCCATCAGACCGATTGGATGTGAAAAACGAGTCCGGAAAGCCCTCCTTTTCAGGAGTCGCATTTCACTGCCCGACTGTCGTCACAGCAGACAGTGAGGAAGACAACTCTTGGAAGGTCCGAGAGCCAATCTTCGGACGGTCCGAGCAGTGACCCTCGGACGTTCCGAGCTTCACCCGAAGCCCAGTTACACCCGAGGCGAGCCAAACCCTTTCGGACGCACCGAGCCCAGCTCAGAAGGACCGTACCCACTCGGACGTTCCGAGCCCAGACTTCGGATGTTCTGAGGCATGTAGACCCACCGAGACTGTTTTCTCTATTTTTATCGGTTCGGATGGACTTTGGGAGGTCCGAGACCCAACCTTCAGACGATCCGAAGTCAGGCCCATGTTCCGAGGTCAGTGACTTAGTTTCGTGTGGTTCGGATGATCCGAAGCCCCTGTACCCAGTTCCGAGGTGATGTTCCGAGAGACCCATTTTTAAGTGATAAATATTGTTGATTTATGATAATGTCTAATCTTGCTTGATTAACTAGTGATGTGATTAATGTTGTGCTATGTTTAATACCCCTCTGTTAAATTAAAATTGTACTAACCCATTTTCTCTTATTATTTATAGTGTAAATACTTTTGTATCCGCTTCCAGGCCGACCCTATTGGTCGGGCATTGAGTGATTCACTTTCAGGCCGACACTATAGTCGGGCACTGGGTGACCTTGAGGTCTAACTCAAAATGTCAGGTCTGGTCCTATTCAGAAGACAAGTGAAAAGTGACCCGAGGATCTAGACCTAACTCAATAAGTCAATCTGGTCAATGCCTAGAAGACAATATGAGTTTTGGACTGAGCCCCTTTCTATATTATTATATTATTATATTATGGATTATGATGATTTAAAAAGGATAGAAACCAAGTAGGAGACTCAATTCCATGAACCCTGGATATTTTGTGGGAAACGTATGATTTCCAAATACTACGTATGTGTACGTATTTGTTACGTATATTGATTGTGCACTTGTGTGTTGTTTGAACAGAGACCGCGTAAACCACACATCACGGTGAGGGAACTTGACTCTGCAGATTTTGTAAATAGGTTTTATGATGAGATGAGTATTGAGCAATGAGTGGTTTCAGTTTTGATGAACCCACTCATGTGCCTATACATGATGCACTATGGTAAGAGTGTTGATGATGACTGTGATTTTACGATGTTGATCGTATGAGTATGTGTAAGACTGCTTCTACGTACCTGGGCTATTGAACCAATATCGGCCATATGAGAGATAGTTTATGTCTATTGGACCATGGGCGGACCATGCTGTCGTCAGTTGCTGACTTGAGGATGTCAGTATCGGCTAAGTCAAAGCCGGAGATGTACTTGCAAGGATATATTTTGACCGTGTCGGGACTTAATACTGGTCTCAGCGTAGTCGACCGGCGTTACGGTGGATAATGGCAACATTTGATGATGTTGATGTATTACTTGAGATTATGCTTATTGTTATCAAGCATGTGATATTATTGAACTGTTGCTAACCTGTTATATCTTTACTTAAACTGCATTGTTATATTTCCTTCACTGGGCTAGTCAGCTCACCCCACTCACCTTTCAGGCGATGAACCTGAGGAGGAGGACCCACTCTTTCAGGCTTAGGATGGATAAGCTGCGTTGGTGGCTTGGGATTCCCCTGAAGGGGGGGATACCCTTATTGGTGCTTTCTGGTTCTTAGAACCTTTGGCTTTTGTAAACTTTATGTTTTGAGACTACGACGTTGCGGTAGTCTTTTTGTTGTGACCATGAATGATAAATCAATAGATGGATTTTGTTTGTTCATACTATGTGTTGATGTTATTGTTATATCTATCTTATAGGGTAGACTTATGGTATATGTTTGAGTCCACATGTTGGGATCATGTGTGACCTTTGGGCCTAACCGTTGATCCAGCCTAGTTGGTATGCTTGTGTTAGTTTATCTTCAAAAAAAAATCAGTCACTTTCCGGGCCTACCCTTCGGGTCGGGGCGTGACAATTTTTGCCCAGAGAGTACACGGCAGGAAATGTAAAAAAAAATACTCAGTGCCCCACTTCAAAGCCACCAGTTGACTAAGCACCACGTCAGATGGTATCACCAAGTGACTGCAACGATACAGATGATTGTTTGGCCTAGAGGGTACATTGCAGGAAATGTAAGTAAAATACTCAGTGCCCACTTCAAGACCACTGAGTGACTAAGCGCCACATCAGATGGTATCACCGAGCGACTTAGCCCTGCTACAGATGATTGTTTGTCCTAGAGGGTACATTGCGGAATGTAAACACACATTGCAAACAAATAAACATACAAAGGGTTAGTATTATTTCCATTTTTAGCTAAAAAGGGCTAAACCAAGCTTTTTCAGAGGTTTTGGAAGCTTTAACAAAAATCCCAATTTTTTGACAAAATTACCATATTGCCTTTGAACTTTCAAAAATTATGTTTACTCCTCACTTGAAAAAACGCATTTAAAAGTCGTCTATGAAAAGTCTATTTCAAAACGGAGACTTCAACGAGAAAAAAAGGTGAAAAAGTAGTAAAAAATGGGTTAGTCAAAAGTTTTCACCAGAAAAACTTGGCAGAAAATGGACGGAAGTCGACGAGAAATGTCGTCGGCAGTGGACGGCGGCTGCTGCTGAACTTTTTGTTTTTTTGAAGTGAGGGAGATAGACAAGTGAGAAAAAAGAGGGAAAACGAGAGAGGAGAGAAATGGGAGGGGAGGGGTCCCCTACTCCTTTTATTGCTTAAAAATATTATTATTTTATTTATCTATTTATTTAAATATGAAAATCAATAAAATAATATTATTTTGAAACTTGGGGCCAAAAAAGTCTTGGTCCAACGGGTTTGATTTCGAGACCTAAAAATGTGCACCTCTAAAAATTGGTTTAGCGGGTCCCATTGTGAAATCTGTCTTTACAGTATAGTTAGAAACACTATCAACAGATTTAAAAATCATTTTGGGTGAAAAATAAAATCAAAAGCCACTTGATTTAATTCAAAAACACTATTTTTAAATTTAAATAAGTGAAAGGCTTAAACAATTTGGAAATATTTATTTAAAAAATCTAATTTTGGGAAGATCAAAACAATGTTTCAAAGGTATGTGTGTGCAAGTTTGAAATTCAACTCCTCAAACTAGTGATTTTATTCAAAAAATATATATTAATTCATTTTTCACAATTTTTAAATAAAATAATGTAATGAGAGTCAAAATTTCAGTTTTGTCCTTCTGACTTCAAACGGTCATATAGCTCTCGAGCTTCGATTGGGCGAAATTTTGACTTTCGAGGAGCCCACGAGATGATCTACACAACTAACATGTCATATAGTATGATTAACGATGCTAATATACAGTATTAGCCTAATCATGGGATAGGGTATAACAAAGATCTGAATTTGAAATATACGGCATGTGCTTAGGTCGAGCCCATCTGGGCCTAAATTATTTAAGGTCGGGTTGAGCTCTTAAAAAGGAGAAAATAAGGGTCTAGGGCTTTGGGCCCTTTTGTCAATTCAATTTTAAATCAATTATTACTATTAGTTTATATCATTGACTAACAGTTCTTCATTGTTTATTTCAAACAAATTTTTGATAAGATTTATCACCTAAATAAAAAAATTCCATTGTACAAATTATTATCATAGTTACTAATTCTATTACATCTACTCGAACTGCATAGCTGTGGACTATGTCTCTATCGAAGAAGAACCGAAGAAAGCTTGAAAAGAACCGGCTGTCGTCGCTGACGAGGAAGAGCGGAAGGAAATAAGGAAAAACAAAACAATGGAGGAGAGACAGAGATAGAGGAAGTGAGCTGCGATTATGAGGAACGATGATGTGTACAAAATTTTACTTTAACTCGCGAGCGAACGAATCTGTTGAAGTATAGAAATGCAAAAACAAGGTCCAATCCACATGAATTTGTGTAAGAAAATCGAAAAAACTAATTAAAAGTTAATAATTAAATCTTAATCTATTTAAATCAAAGAGTGATGAATAGTTGGTGATAATAATGAAATTACACTGGACTTGAAAAATGTGAATGAAATAAATAAAGTCAAGACTTAAACAACATAAATAAAAGCAGAATTTAATTGGTCGAGAGAGATTACTATGGTTTTGGATTCCACCATCATTAAATCCATAATTTTCTAATCACCTATTTATTAATTCCCAGTTTTAGAGTAACAATCTAGAACTCAATCTACTGGTTTCTCAAGATTTGATTGTGTAACCTCATAAATATAATTTTCAAATGTAGAGTTTCCTTCGCTTAAATGTATAAAATTCTAAGCATCTAATATATCCAATTTTAATTCAAAAGACAATGGATCAAAGAAATAATTCTAAACATCCAATGTATCTAAATAAATTGAAAAGCAATAAATCAAAGAAAATTATATTTAATATTTGAAATACCAAGCCTTGATTAATCAAATATATTTACTACCAAAAATACATGATATTAATGGTGGAAATAATTTATATTTTATAATCTATTGAAGCCAAAATCATAAACATTAACAAGTAATAATGGGAATTAATAAGCATATAATTGAAAATTATTTCATTAACTAGGCTTCATCTTCAACCCTAGTTAGAAGTTTAGAAATACATCATCAGAAGATTAAAACAAAAGAGTTGGAAAAATAAAACCCAATCGATCATCGGAGCTTCGGATCCCTCCTTGCGTGACACGATCTCTTCTAATTCTTCTCCCCCTGTCTCCTTCTAAAAAATCTCTAAACCCATAATATAGATGTTTTGAGTTTAAAAGATCAAGAAATAAAATAAAATAAAAAACAATTCAAATTTGGCTAAGAATTGGCCACGTCTTCTCCTTGTGTCAAAAGCCATAATATAGCCCATGCACCTGTTTCTGTTTCCAACAAATGCTCTGCATGCTTTAGTTGCTGCTGGAGGCTCCCACGCCCATAGAATTGTCAATGGTAGGCTGCCCATAACACATCACATCTCTTTTGTGTTTGGTGTTTCTTAGTGACACACAACATTCCACAAGTATTATTAATGGGTTCCAGTTGTATATTATATTATTCGACAACAATTGCAACCTTCCACCATAACTATACCCATAGTTTTCTCTTTAATCACCAAATTGCCATAGCCAAAGCCTCAAATTCCATTTCCTTATTAGTGGGCCTACACGTTTCAGATCCACTCAAGGATCACACTGCATTTTGACTTGTTGATTCGATCGATTCTGCCCATGCTGCATCATCTACCCATTCTTGGACAATTGAACCGCCATCTCTTTAATTTCATTTCCTTTCATTGAAATCTCCATTTTTTTTGCAAAATTCAAAAAATCTTATTAATAAACAAAATTTAATAGCTAACTAATCCAATATTTAGGGATAAAATTGTCATTTTTCTGTATTCATCAAACGAATGAATGCTTGTTTTTCCTCCGAAAACTTAAAAGCGGGCTTCGAGTAACTGAGACTTGGAACTCTCTCTGAGTCCTTTGAGTCTCGAAGACTCGAATTCAGTCTCGCTCACTCTTGCACTCCAGTAGTCTCGCCTCCCTAGTCAGTGGATATTTCACGTGATATTATTGCATTATACCAAAATAAGTGATAGTATTAAGTTTTTACCGATAATAATAGGAGTTGCGGTAAAATGTTTGTATTATCGTGATAACAATATTTTACCAGTATATTATTTATAAATATGAAAATACCGGTGATATTTATGACAATGATTGCTTCACGTAACAAGAATATATATATATATATATATTACAATGGTATTATTGTACATGAATTTTTTTCCTTAAGATAGAACTTCATTAGTCTGGTAATAAAAGGAAAAATAATTTTATATTCTTACTTGCAAGAAGGGAGTACTAGGGAAATCCTATGGATGTATCATTTAATAGATTTTAATCATTGATCCAACTAAGATTTTTTGGGTTGAAGATCATGTGGAATGCCATCTGTTGTCCAAATTTATAATTACTCGCAAGCGCACGAACCATTAGATAGTATAGCGATTGAGTGCGAGGTCGAACCCAATGTGGATTGAAAATCCCACAGTCTTTCTCCTTCTCTTCTTGATCTCCTTTCCTTTGAACAACCTTTTCTTCAATGCCCAAGTTCAGTTTTCTCAATGGAGAGGGCTAGTATTTATAGATGAAAGGAGGTGGGATGAATGGATTGGATTTAAAAATTTAAATAAAGCAAGGGACACATGGAGGGCTGATATGATTTCTGTTAAATATGGAATGACTTAAAGGAGGCAAGGAGATAAAATTCGTACAAGGAAAGTGGGTGTAAAATCCCGTTTTTTACACATGTACCATCTTCTAGCTCAGTTTTGACCTTTTTAAATTCCGAATCAGGAAAAGTCATAAACTACAAGTTGTATCCTTTGAAGTCTTCTTTCTAACGCAAAAGTAATCAAAGCAATCGGACATCGGAGTGAAACTTTATGACCAAAATACTGAACATATGTCAAACCTTCCTTATTTTTCTCCCTTTCTTATTTTCTTTCTCTTTCCTTCATCCACTTGCCAAATTCGAAAATCCTCTTATATAAGCTTGTAAATTTTGAATTTCCTCTTGAGATAATGAAAATAGTCTTCACACATGTGGATTTCTCCATGGGCTTTTGTTAATGGGCTTAATAATTGGGTTTTTCAAAGTATTGAAAATCTAATAATTAATTTTACCACTTACAATCAATTCTAAAAATGTACTAAATTAATCAAAACTCTCATAAATGGATTTGAATTAATTAATTTACAAATAAAACCCCTAAAATTGAGGTAAAATAATTATTAAAAAATTCAACTTTCCAAAATATCAACTTATGCTCATAAATTTCAAAATTCACGATTTGAATTCTTATATCTTGTATTTCCCTCTAAATCCTGCAAAACTCCCAAAATCCAATTAATCATATCATAAAATACACAAAACAAGGGGCTAACTAGTCCAAATATAAAGGTAAAATAGTCATTTTTCTATGCTTATCACCATCACAAGTTGGACCACCTTGGAACCAAATTGATATATATATATGAACTTCATTAATTATGTGGAAGACAACCACAAGTTGGACCACCATGGAGCCAACTTGATATAACTAGAGTTCCATAAAATGGATTTTCATTTAGTGCCACCGCAATACTCCCGGCCAAGAGAGGACTGCTTGTGCACCCTCTTAATTCTTTGGATACAATTTTTGAAGTTCAAAATTATAATTTTTTCACTTAAAATCAGTCACAAAGTTCATAAAATTCAGATTAGATGAATTGTGATACCTTGTTTGTAAAAATCGATCAAAAAACGACTTTAATGAGTACAGTAAAATGACTATTTTACTCTTGATAATTAGATTAGTTAGCTCTTAAATTTTGTATATATTATATAATTAATGGGATTTTAGAATTTTGCAGATAAATTTGAGGAAATTCAAGAAAAAGAACTAAAATGGAAGAAAATGCAAGAGATTAGCTGGAGGATCTATTTTGAAGAAATGTGAAAGTGGGTATATGAGCAATGCCCAAACCTAGATTGAAGTTCAAGCCCATGATCTAAATCTTGAAGCCCATTTGCAAAGCTCATGACAAATCACATATGTGGAGAACGCAAGCAAGTGAAGAATGCAAGGTGATGTGTTGTATGGAGTGGTTATTGCTGTATAAAGCAAGAATTTTGCATGTGTTTGGTGTGGGTCTTGACCAACCCTCTTGGACCACCATATGGCTCTCATTTAACAAGATAAGGACTTTGAGAATCAACTCATGAATAAGTCTCTGGTTGCCACCAAGAAATCAGCAGAGAGCAAACAAGAGGTGCTGCCATGCATGCTTTATATGAGAGGAGTAGAGGACCCACGGTACAATTCATATCCATTAGAATTCAGCCAGAGATAAAGAGGATAAGGGAAGTTTCCAACCGTGTTAGCCGACCCAAACCCAATCATAGGAGTAGTTCCAAAAGCTGTTGTACCTTACAGCTGACAAGTGGAAACGAAAGCAAGAAGAAGAGAGGCAGCACCATGTATCAGCCATAGAAAATACATGGGACAGTTGAGAAGAAAAGGAAGTTCATTCAACGTGTTTTGCAATGGAAAACAAATCAGAGAGAAATTTGCAGGCATCGTGTTAACCAGGAGAAAGAAGTTGCAGCCACCGTTGTAAAGAAGCAGCCAGCAAAATATGAAAAAGCAAAGAAGAAAGAACCCAACAAGCAGATCAGTTATGAAGCTACAGAGAAGAGAAAGGGCTGGCTGAATTCCAAGAGAAGGTGGACACCAAGCTGCAACACCTGTCTCATACAGCAGTTCATTATCAAGTTGAAGCAGAAGAAGAATCATGGACGTTACTGATCTGAAGTTAGAGCAGATTTGTTGGGTAAATACAGCAGCAATTAAAGTGTAGTAGTAACCCATAGGCAGCGACAAGCCGACAAGAGGCGATGGGAAGCATACAAAGCAACATCGAAAAGAAGATGAGCAGACTGGCAGCAGAGACGAAAATTTGGTTTAGAAATCCAGCAAAAATCTGCCTATTCCATTCGTATGGAGGTGCTGGCCGATTCACCAGAGTAAAGAAAGAGACAAAGAAAAATAAGAACAAAGAGATTAGAATAAAAGAAGAAATAATAAGGAAGGAGCTGCTGATTTACATACACCATCCTATGCAGATTAAAGATAAAGGAAATAAAGGGAAGATTGGAAGAGAGAAAGCAAGAACTGTTGCTGAAACAGAGAATAAAAAGAAAGGAGAAGCCAACGTGCACAAGAGAAGTTGCAGAAAATAAAAGAGGAGGACACGGCAGAAGAACCATAAGAAAAGAAGGGGATGCGGCAGATTCAAAATAGAAAATAGAAAAAATAGGGTAGTCCGCCATATTGTAGGATCGGCTGCATTTTTAGTGGGTCCCCATTACTTACTAAATTCTATCTTCCTAAGTCTATAAATTGGACCTCTTCTCACACAAGAATTTGAACTTGGACAGAGAAGGAACGGCTGAAGCAGGAGAGAAGGCGTGGCATTGGCTCGGGAGCTTCGATCAACGCTAGGATTCTATTTTTCCATCTCTTCTCTTTAATTCTTCCATGACGTTCTAAATTTCTTGTACTAAGATTGAAGAGAAACCCCATTAATGAAATATTTTTTCAGTTAATTATTTATTAATTTCTCATATATGTGTGTTTATTGTTTAATGATTTTGATTTCATTAGATTAATTAAATATTCATTATTTTCACCATTAATATCATGTATTTTTTGTAGTTAATAGTATTATTTAATTAATTAAGGGCTTGACATGTTAATTAAAAAGATAGTTTTCTTTGATTTAATGTTTTAAAAGCGAAGGAAAATCTTTATTTTTGAACACCTATTAATGAACTTAAATGTTTACATCTTTAAACATTGGAAATTAATAAATAAATAATTAGAATATTATTGATTTAATGGTGGTGGAATCCGATACCTTAGTAACTTCTCTCACTTGATTCAATCTCTATTTTTAATTGTTTTAACTAATTTTTGCATGTTTAATTCAACAATTCTACATAAAAAGTGTTAACTAGGTTAAGGTTAAAATATTAGGCTTTTTAATTTATTTTTCTGTTCATTCTAAAATCAAGTGCCTGTGGGTTCGACCTCGCACTTGCATATCTTTATACTCCAATTTGAGTTGTGCGCTTGCAAGTTATAAATTTAAAATTTGCATAGCAGACCTCGTTTGAAAACCTGAGCCAAACGTAGGAAAAACCCACAGTTGATGAACGAACCAGAGCCGCTCTCTGTTTTGGAGTAATCGGCTCCACATTTAGGAGTGTTACCGAGGAGCCGATCACTCCAAAATGGTGAGCCGTTCTGGTTCGTTCATCAACTGTGGGTTTTCTTGCGTTTGACCCCTGGTATAAGCGAATGCCCCACAACAATTCAGATCGAATCAACAATACATATCTAATGATCAAACTCCACAGAACCTAACACTAATTAAAATCGAACCATTCACTTGAATGGCAGTTAAAAGGATACTTAGCAAATTCCCTCAAAACAATCAAACCTTGGCATAAAATATGAGGTTCACGATACCGATAGATTGCTGCATATAGGTTCAGTTTTAATGGGTTGTAAAAGTTATGAGACCCCACCAATACCTGGGTCAATGGGAACATCAAAGTCTTTCAAGATTTTGTCCACCAAAACTTACCTAGAGTAGGATTGAGCTATATGCCCGTAGGCTAAGGTGCAAATATTGGCTGATACATATCGTATTGGCCGTACTGTAGTATTATCGGCCAATATGGCCGATATTCGGTCCGAAATATCGGTCCAAATATCGGCCGATATTCATAAATATCGGTATTATTTATTTATTTATTTTTAAAATACCGATACAGTTTTTACACGGTTCTTGGCGGTTTTTTGCGGTTCTTCATGGTTTTTAACGGTTCAGGGTTTACTGCTTTCACGGTTTTTGGCTGTTTTTTGCATTTTTTAACGGGTTTTCGCGGTTCTTCACGGTTTTTAACGGTTCAGGGTTTACTGCTTTCAAGGTTTTTGGCGGTTTTTAACGGTTTTTTGCGGTTTTGTCACGGTTCCTCACTATTCATCACGGTTTTTTGCAGTTTTTTCATGGTTCCGATATCGGAGGAGAGAGAAAATGCTGATATCGGAAGAGAGAGAATTTTCCCGGATATTGCGGCTGATATGCATATCGGCCGCACCGTTTTTTTAACCCCTGCCTGTAAGGACTCGAATCCACAACAAAGTCAATTTATAAGGATCAATTCAATTTTTTATTAATTTGGACATGATCTATTTCATCCTTAGAGAGTAGAGAAACAAATGTCACAAATTTGACTAATATAGATGTTAGATAGGTAGTCGGCCCATTAAAAGCAATTTGAAAACTTCAATTATGAGTGTATAATTTTATATAGATATGTTAAATGTCTTCAAAAGTTAGGATAATTACGTTGATGATAATTGTGCGTTGCTTGAATTGGACATTGAGTCAATCTTTCACTTATCATGCATCATTAAGTGAAGATTAGCTTTAGAGAGAATGCTCATAAATGTATTCGGAGAATGGTTCTAAAAGTGGGCAGTTAACCACATGACTCGATCTGATGTATAAATGACCTCATAAATGTGGATGAATATAATTTCATTCTTATTTTATCATTCGAACTCATCTAAGGATCCATAAAAAATAAAAAATTGGCCGGATACAATTAAAAGGCATGAACTCATTGCTAAGATAATCAACTTTTAGTAGGGGTGAAACCTGACCGGCACGATCCGGCCCGAGATTCTGGTCGTATTGAGAAGACGAAAACCCGCATGGAATTCGAGTCGAGTAGGGTTGAGGAATTTCAAATTAACCTGACCCGACCCACCCAACCTGGCTAAAATGGGTTTAGAATGTGGGTCGGGTCAGAATTCAGGTCGGGTCAGGTTAGAATTTGGTCAGTTGGGTCGAGAATTTCGGGTCAATAGATCGAGCCGGGTTGAGTCAGGTTCTATAAAGATTGACTCGGGTCGAGTTGAGTTTTAAGAAACCCGACCCTATCCAACTCGATTTTAGCCCTCACTTTTACGGGTAACTTTACTCCCATCCTATTCACCTAATTCTCTAAACATCAAATCCAACAATGTAACTAATAAATTTTTGGGGTCATTACCCTTGTTCAATTGTTTATTATCCTTATATGATTTTCTTGAGGGAACTAAAAGAGAGTTGGGCCAAACATGATTTCTAGAAGGACTTGAGATTAAATTCTTAATTGAATATTGAAAAGTCAAACTCAAGATTGCATTGAGCTCGAGCTTAGGTCCATGCTTTAGACTCGAGCATTTCTTAACAAATACTCAAGCTATGCTTAAGCTGGTCCTACCTGAGCTTACCTTGGTTTGTTTGTACCCTACTTAGAGATGCGCGCATGCTTCATTTCTTTGAATTTTGACCTGTTATGCACATTTTCATCACATCCAAACAAATCCTTCATCCCATCAATGCCTCTGATACGATGATCAACAAGCCTATCTCTACTCGAAGAAATAGAATTAGGGTACATGACTTTGACTAGTCTCAAAGATCTCATATTATATATACTATTTCAAACCTATTACATAAAACTTTCGAAAGTAGATAGTTTTCTTTTGATTACTAAACTTTTTAATTAGGTTATAGCATGAATATTTTATTTTACTTTTATGTTCCAAAGATCTAATGTAGAATTCAGATGATAATAGGATCGACAAGCACTGCTTGGATTTTGTTCTTCGTTTCTCCAGAGGATTCAGTGTAGCCATCTCCGTACTGATAGAAGACTTCTATGACTCGAGCAAGGTTGATGACTCGCATCAAGAGAGACATTGGAAAGGGTGTGGGTTTGAGACAGAAGTGATTCATGTTCTTCCATGCTGTTGCTATCATCTCTTGGAACTTGCTGCAGGCCTCTTGCCTTGACACTCCATGTTCCTTCATGTAGCACTCTAGTGCTGATGATACATGTGGCCTCTTTTGCTCTCGCTTCAAATAATCAAACTCAACAAAGTAAGGTGGAAATTTAAATAATACTTTAGAATTATCCAAAATTCAGACAAATAATTGGGATAGTTTGTATGAATAAGAGTAGCACCATCCAAACCATAATATATTATCAACTGCTAAAACTAAAACATTATTCAAGGGATTGGCCTGATGGTCGAGAAGCATGTCTCATGAAGCGGGCGTTGAGAAATAAATCACACAAACCACAGATCAATCAAACCACGAGAACACAGAGATTTACGTGGTTCGCCAAAAATCTTACCTACATCCACGGAGCATGATGCTCGATTCCACTATGAAGAAAAACACTGGACAACTTGTTACAATGATTCCCTAAACCCTCTAACCCTATATCTGTTGTGGGCCAGCCCCACTTATGGGCCTACTGGGCTTAGGCCCAGTTGGGCGACTTAGAAGTTTTGTAATCCTGTGTTAAACACAGAGAGGGATTAGAGAGAGAGTGAGAGATAGGGAGATATGAGAGAGGGAGAGACTTTATAATCCCCTGTACATGTTTCTCTACATTGTAGATTTGATCTCGCTTCGTGGAAGTAGGCGTTCTAGCCGAACCACGTAAATATTGTGTCGTGTGATTGATTGTTTGCATTTAATTAATCCCTAATCCCAACAATATCCTCTCCTTGTTCTTCACAGTCTCTCCTTTTCTCTCCTCTCTCCCACTGAGAAAAACTCACAAGCAAAAGCCCTAGCGAAAAATAGCATTTATATACTGGGCATTACAAATAACACAAGTAGGCATCCTGGGCCTTACGTAGACACAACTTGGCCCAGATAGGAACTTTTGAGCCAAACCCAACAGTGGGGTCTTGAGTTTGATTCATGTGCAATCCAAACGGGCCACTCTCTGTAAACTTAACTGGAGTGTGTGGATTAGAATGTTTGCATATGCACGTAGGATTAATCTTACCTCCAATGTGGGGTGGGGATATCTATGTAAAAAACACTATTTAATGTATGTTGTTTGTGTGTATTGATATTTGAAATTTTGAATATTGAGTAATATTTAAAGTTGAAATTAATTATTTAAGTAAGAGAAAAGAAAATGGTTGGATCTTACCTCATTTGATTGGATGTCATCGGAAAGCCTACAAACGATGGAAGAATCCAAGAGAAACTTGGGATGGGTTTCCAACCATTTGAATGCTTCTTGAGTAGCCTCTTTTCCCATGCCAACATAAGAAGAACAAGTGAGGTAAAAGTATCCGCTAGTGACCAGAGAAACCTCAAGATACTCTTCTAGTGTAGGCACATATTTGATGCTAAGCCATTGAGCTTCCTTGAAATAGGCATTTACTAGTTCTTTCGTCTAATCACCACAATCAAAACAATCGTTCAATAAAAGATTCGGCGGAACAAGAACAAATAATAATAAGAATAATAACATTAATTACTTTATTAATGAGTGGGCACTCTTTTTTTGACTTGTATTTCATCGTCGTAAAGGCATGTTAATGAACTCTTAATGTTTAAAATTGTATGTTTGCCCCGTTTGATAAATCCTACCATTGAATGTGTTCTTGCTTCTTGGGACATTGACCTTTAAATCAAAGATCTCAACCGTACTCTCCATCAATATTTTAAAACCTTATCATTTTAAAAGATTGAATTCGGTTCAATCCAGATTTTTACTAAATGTGGTTCAATTATCTTTAAATCCTTTTCAAAGTTTAAATATTAAAAAACTCTTAATAACCCACATGTTAAAAGGTTAGTGCGGTTGACTCTCAATAACCCTCAAAAGGTTTGTTTATGTTAGATTGTTAGACTATTCTGTTACTTATAACTATAATTAATTTGAACAAATAATTTTTATGAACATGTGATTATCAGTTTTTTAATATTTTATATGTTTTATATTTGGTATTTTAAATTTATTAGCATATTATTGTTATTTTAACAAATTTATTATTAAATTAATTAATTAACATTAATATAGAGCATTTTAATGATGTTATGAGTTTGACCAGAGTTGAACCTGATCGACTTTATTTTAAAAGGATTGAATTCATGAATCAATTTTTAAAATATTACTCTCCGTTCCATATTTAGATTTAGATGTTGTACCAATTTTTTTAAGCTGTCAATACGGTAGAACTTTTCTGATGGCATTAGTTCATCTTCAATTTCATCAACAGTGTGTAGTACTGCAAGATAGATATCCTTCATATACTCCGGTAGCTGATTAGTAGCCTCCAAATCCCACCTGAAAAAAATAAATATAATTAAAACGGTGAGTACCATTTACAATTTTTAGCTCTTTGAAGCATGAACCTCACAAGTGACAACAAAAACTTGGATTTCCGAAATAATTATTAACAAGTGCATGTAAATTAATGTTTCAAAGGTAGACTTAGCATACTTTGAAGTTTGAGATCAAATAGTCAAGATTTCAACAAGTCGTACTCATGTATAGAGAGGATTTCCATCTTAAAAGAAAGTAGGTCAATCGATCTCACCATCTAAAGCATGCAATATACATTACTAATAGTTATCGAGAAAAGTCCTAACATAATTATAAAATCATACTTATTCTCTGTGAAGTGATAAGTCTGACATTGATTAATTTAACGAACCAATTGCTCAATATAACACTTGAATAATCTTTCTTTCAATAATTAAATTTTTGGAAGTGGCTTCTATCTCAATAATGTTATCATGTCATGGTTTTCTAACATGATATCATGGCGCAGCTGCACATGTATGAATAGCTATCTTTTGATAGTGAGTTCTACCTCAAAATTTTTATTAAATCATAGTTTTCCTGTTCGAAATTTTAATGAAATTCAAGGTTCAACTAAACTTTGGTTAGGTATTGTGAATCAAACCTGAGGATTGCATTTGTAAACAATTCAAGTTCCTCCACAGTACCACGAACATCATAAATATCATCAATAATTGATGAAAGGTCAAACATCTTGATCAACACGCCCCTGGCTCTCGAATATTGAGGTTCAAAATATGCACCCAATATCCACAAATAGCTCTCCACTATTCGGTCCCTAGCGAAAGAATACTTCTTTGCAAGGCCTGTCTCCTTCCACCACCTACATGAGAGAACAATTTAAACCACATTATTATATAGTATGAGAAATTAGTGATGTTTAATGTTGAGTTTAAATATCAAATCACTTATAAAAAGAAATGATACGATCCGTTATTGTAGTGTATGAGAAATTAGTGATGTTTAATGTATAAGAGCAGAATGTGTGCTGACAAGGCATTTATTTTTAATGAAGTTTTATTTGGTAATTTTTTATAGTTCCCATGTAGAATGGCTTACATCAGTGATTTTTCAGCCGTTTCAGAAGTGTTTTGTTCTAACTACCACATGTGTGAAAGGACACCTCATGCTGTCATATTAAATAATTTATGGTCCCACAACTAAGTAACTACCATATGTCTCAATTCAAAGGTGATATTTGCTTCTTTCTTTTATGACCAAGGTGTCCAAGAGTGGGCCTGTTAGGATGGAGTGAGAATAAAACACAAGACTCCCGCTTTCTAAGACAAATTCCTGGTTGCTGATCCTACTCCTTTATGAAAGTTGCTAAAAAAAATTATAATGACTAAGTTGGTTCTTGAATTTATATTATATGGAAATTGTTGATTGATATCATCATAAATTGTCTAGTACTACAAAACTAAATTGTCTAGTTTTGACCAAAATAAGAATTGTCAATGTCATTTTTTTCTCATCCCACTTGTGACCAAAGCCCAAAGCTTGCCAATTATATAATCAATGTTTGTCCTCATGTGATTCTCATCCAATGTAATAAGCACCAACTCAAGTTTGATTGTTCTAAAATGAACTCTAGTGTAATGACATGTTATACTCTTCTTAAATAACTTCTGCTAGTGATACTTGCCTTGTTACTTCCTTTAACTCTCTGCGGTGTTGTGACTGTAGCAAGTTGAAATCAAACTTGGCAAGCTGAAGAATGACATCATTTTTTGGTTTTTCCTGTTCAAAGATAGAGATATAGAACCTTGCCTCTAGCCTTGGTATGCGCTTGCGTATGGGTAGCTCAAGAGCATGTCCTACCTCCTCTGCAAGAGGACCATCTAATTTGCCTAAAACTGATGAAAGGCTCTTTCTTGTAAAAGCAATGGCTTCATCTAATATGTCATCTCCTTGAATGCCATAAAATCCCGCCTCATATAAATTCAATAGGCCTCTCACATCACTTATCAAATTTGCTTTGAAGTTGCCCTTTTCATCTTTAAAGTTATAGAACACATCTGTTGCACCATCAAATAAAGTATGAATTTGAAATACATCTACAAAGAATTACCATTATGATTAAAATCATTGATCCCATAAACCAAAATCTCAAAAGTGGACGAATTTTTCAAATATTGATTTGGACAGAAAGTTTGCAGCTGATATGAGGCAGTGAGAGAGAAGACACTCACCAGAAGAGATGTTATAACCCTCATGTCTCAGCAGTCGAAATCGAAGAGCAACAGTAACCAAATCTTGGTAATCCACATTTGAATCATGAATACGTTGCAAACACTGGTCGATCTCCTTTTCAAAGTGATAGCCCACTCCAAGTCGTTGGAGCTCATCAATCAGGACCATTTCCTTAATTGACCCTTTAGCATTGCTTAGCATCCTCTTCACTTCCTCCTTCAACTCATGAACCTTTCTTGTCCATTCATCTATTTTCTGCAACTCCAATTAAAATCTAGATTACATTACCACGTTTCAATGTGTGTGAAAAAGAGAATGGACGACCAAAAAAGCTCGTGGGCCTACCAATACATTGGACTATTATTTCACCTTGAAACATTATACTTGTCTATGTCGAAAATGTTATAACTGATTTCGCATTGACACATTATGTTTGTCTACGTCAAAACTGTCACACCACTAGCTGCCCAAAGAATTCAACCGGAATTTAGGTTGTCTAGTGTTGTAATATCAGGAGTGTTTATTTAGGGTTTTGCACATGTGCCGTTCTAGACTTCTGGCCATTTGGGTTCTCTACTGGTTGTTGCTGATTTAAGGTGAACCGCCCTCTTCCACTCTCTCGTCTCTTCCCATCTCTTCCCAGTGCGTCGGCAATATCTCGAGTTGTTCATCTTCTATCTCGATTCATCGTTCCCTCTCGATGCTCTCCATCTTCCATCTCGGTTCACTGTTTCTTCTCCAGATGCTCTCTATCTCTCTTGACCTTTACATCATTCCCAGAATCCCAGCATTGCCCTAGCCATTTGCACCTTTGGTGCCGTCAGGATAATTTTTTAATTTATATTTAAGTTTTTATTTAAAAAATTGCCTCCAAAGAAAGGATCAATTGCTTTTTTTAACATTGAGTCTTCGTTATCTAATTAAAATAAGCTTTTAAAAGTGTTTTGCAAAAAGGTAAAAATTATTGAGTTTTTTGAAAAAAAAAAACAACAGAAATTTTTTGAGCTTTTTTTAAATAAAAAAGGATTTGCAAAATAATCGTGCTTAACCGGATGGGTTCAGGCTTTGGTGTCCAAAGTTCGTCGGGCTTCAGACGGGCTCGAGCTTTTTTAGTTAAGCCCCAGCCCGAACCCGACTCATGAACTGATCTATATAGCACTAGAAATACCATGGTGCTACCAATCATCCACTGCCATGTGGACAATGCAGGAGTAAATTGATTAATATGAAATATTTCAAGTAACTTAATGCATAGCTGAAATGGTCTATTCACCTTTGATATGATTCATATGGCAATTGCTGATTTATAGAACCATAAAATGTCTTGTGCGACAGCGCTAGAGGTTTAGTGCTTAAAAACTACAGAACTCATGGTGCTACTAACCATAGAATTATAGGCAATTACTTTTATGGATGAAAGGACCAAAACACTCATAAATTCATCAGTACTAGAGAATTCACAGTGCCATAAAAGCACAAAAGGTGAGTTGTGTATGTTTACCATCTGATCTTCAGAGTAAGAGATAAAGTAGTCGCCCCAGATACAAGGATGAAATGGTGATGGATGGCTGTCAGCCTTTGTCTTTTCGATCTCTGGTGGATGGAGAGAAGTAGTAGAGAGAGGAACTGAAGATATGAGAGCCATACTTCTTGATTATATAAGAACCTTAAAAGGGCACTTCTTGAGTTTGTTGAAACTTTTGCAGAAATGGGTGGGTATTTAAAGGAACTTGAAACCTGAAAGAAGAATCTATGGCCTGACAAACAAGTAAAACTTTCCATTATTTAATTTCCGACCGATTGGTGCCTGAGAATCTTCTTCCTTAGGAACGAGAAAAAAGCCAATCTCTTCTACAGTGATAAAGAGAAGATGATCCACCAAAAAATTAAAAGAAAGACAAGTTGAAAGAAGTATTCAAATTGTGAATCATATAACAACGGCTAATTTTCAAATTGTCAATCTTTTCCAATCTCTTCCTACAGTGGGCCAAAGATCCCTTCCGTTCAATTGTAAAAGCTAACGATGTAATAATTTTTCAAATGTGTAAATAATATATGGGTAAAATTTTCTTTCCATCAATCATCCTACCCTCATTTTTGTACGAGGATGAGAGGATGAGTGTGAAGTGACAGTCCCTTTTATAAATCAATAACTTCATATAATAATTGAAGTAACTTTCTTAGTACAACTAGGCTTTTAGAATGAGTTCTATCTCAAGAATGTTATGAAGTCGTGATTTTCTAACATGGTTTCAGAGTAGATCCTATGTGCAGCTGACGTAAGGGCAGATGTGAAGTTCTTCCGTGGAGCCGCAGGATGCAACTACACATGAGAACGAGTATTGAAGTGACAAAAGTCCCACCTTGATTAACTTGAAAAACCAATGAAACACCCTCTCTTATAACTAGTATTTTAGAGTGAGTTCTACCTGAATAGTGTTATCAATTCATGATTTTCTAACCATGAAATGAGAAGTATCTCCCATGTGACAAGTCATCTACATAGTAATATTCAGTCCAGCTCATGCTGCACGAATGGCCGGCCATCCTCGGCCTCCAAGAGCATAACACAATCTTTATTTTCTCCTGATTACAAAATCCACTCTTAGAATTTCAAAAAACGTCATAATTGACAAAATCCACTCTTTTGGAGAATACAAACAATCCTCTTATCGTTACTCATAATTACTTTTAGTAAATGCGACAAAATATTCTTATCGCTACTCATATTTCATGCAATATCTGTAATAATTATGATGGCTGTGTAGGGGTGAAACTCGGGTCGGGTTTTGGCCCGAACCCGCATGATTCGACCCGAAATCATGCGGGTCGGGTTATGAAATTCTGGTCAGCGGTTCGGGTCGGGTTGAGAAGTCAGAAACCAGCATTGAA
Organism: Chimonanthus praecox; assembly: GCA_022113865.1. Taxonomy (NCBI): domain Eukaryota; kingdom Viridiplantae; phylum Streptophyta; class Magnoliopsida; order Laurales; family Calycanthaceae; genus Chimonanthus; species Chimonanthus praecox. The sequence continues at coordinate 69,813,206 of CM039088.1, forward strand.
TTCGTGTCGAGTTGGTTGAGAGATTTTTAAGTTAACCCGACCCGATCACCCTATCCGACTCGGTAAAAAGTAGGCTAAAGTAGGTTCAAAATGCGGGTCGGGTTGGGTTTCGGGTTATAATTCGGATTGGGTCGGGTCAAGATGTCCGGGTCAAAAGTTTGGGTCGGGTCGGGTCGAGTTCCATATATTAGTAACTCGGGCCGGGTTGGGTTTTAAAAAACCCGACCGGCCTGGCCGATTTCAGCCTTATGGCTGTGTAAATGAGGCTTCACTAATGCTAGAATAATTGTCATGGCGGGTGTAAATGAGTCTTAACTAATGCTAGAAAAAGAATACAATGCCTCTTAGAGCACCTGACTAATCTTCAGGGTAATGTATAAAGCTCTCTATCCACACACACCAGGTAACAATATGAGGAATGAATTAAACGAATTTAGACTATACTTGATGAGATATAGGTGGACCAAATTTTAACTTAAACTCTACTTGATTTTGATAAGTGAAATCATTGAGATTATTTTCAATTGAACTTATTCCTAAACTTTAGTCCACTTATATCTTAAAAAGCCTATTTTCAATTTGTATTGTCAGTTTTTAATAAGACAAATGGAAATTTAAGAAAACAAATCAATTGGACAACATAATAGATTTCTTCAACTAAAGAGCTCTTTTCTCTCATTTCATATTTGCTCTATAAGCTCTATAATTGTGTCATTTTTGCATTTTTTTTTTCTTTTATGCGTCTTTATATTTCTTTTTCTTTTTCTTATTAACTTTATTTTAATTTTTTGTGGGAAAATCAAGATTAAATCAATGATAATGTTTCAAATGTATAATTTTCTAAAGTCTGCATTTGTTCTTTTCCTTTTAAGAAAAAAGATTCATATAAGTTGTTTATTATTTTCATATAAGATGGAAAGAAAACTTTCTTTTATAATTTTTGACTACTCGAAATAATAAAACAACATTTAAAAAATAATATTTTATAAAATGATCTTTAAAAACTAAAAAATTCTGAAACCGAACAAGTATTTTGGGACGGAGGGAGTATAATAATAAACACCTACCATTGTTTAAAAGCTTTGGTCCAATCTAAATCTTCAATGACTGGGTAACATTTTCCTATTATTCTATACGTATCCAAATTGTCTAATTTAGCTATCCTAATTTAATTAAAAACAGTGAGAACACAAGTTTTATAATTAAAGTTTTACGAACTCCATTTAATGAAGTCGCTAGAAGAATTCTTGATGTGGGAAGTTTCATGGAAAGAAATCCTAATTTTACAAATTACTTTCGGATTTTTTTTCTCTCTTCAATTCACCAATAAAATATTATTGAGTGAAAACTAAATTTTAAACTTTCTATTTCATAAAGTAGAAGCATAAAAAACAAGGAGACCATGAAAAGAAACTTCAACTCCTTGGGTAAGGCGTGCCTTACTTATATATGATTTGTACTCTAGGCAAGATTCACATTGTCGTGTCAATAATAGTTTGGTATTAAAAAATAAAAGCTTGCATGAGTTGCTGTTTCATATAATATGAGATGAGGAGGTTTTTAATAATAATTGATAAAATAATACTTGGCATATAACTAAAGTAAGTTTAATGAAAATTGGATATTAGAATAGATGAGTGAAAATGATATTAAAATTTGGAATTACAATTCAATACATTAGAAGATCTTAAAATCTGTAAAGTTCTTAAAATTGAAGAAAAGATCAAGAATTGTTGCTTTTAAGCATAAATTACTCTCAGTCTCTAGTATGCTTTTTTTTTTTTCCTTTTTCTCAACGATAAGTATAGGATTACTATAATTAGTGTAGATATCAATAAATTACTCACTTTCTTGTACTAACACGGCGAGTTTCAATTAAATAGAATATAAAAAATTCATGAATAAAATGAAAATCTAAAAATATGTGTATCCCGCGGTTTCCCACACGTAAATTCAAAAAAAAAATATGTGTACATTGTAAATTTAAAAGAGCAATTTTAAAATAAACAAGTAGAATATATAAAATGTCGGGAACCTCATATTTTAGAATTTGGGGGGGGGGGGGGGGGGATCTCAAAAATTCTACTTAAAATGCTAAGAATACGATGAATTGTAATATGATTTTTCCCCTGAAGTCAAGTTTTGTCATTTTTAGGTTAAAGTTAGGTACCGAGAGAAATCAAGCCCTCTCCACTAATATAGTTTTGGATGGGGTAAAAAAATATGCTAGACATGAAACATGTGGTATGTACGTCAGTGTTGCACCAACTCAATAGAAACATCTACCATATATTATAATCAAATTTTATATAACTATTTTTAGGGGTGCAGCTCAGGTGAGTCAAGTCTAAGTCAATTCAGATTAAGACTGTCACACCCCGCCCCTCGTGGATCCGAAAAACGTGATTATTATTTTTTTGAAAAAATAAACACAACAATAATTTCCATCATCAGAAAACTTTTGATCAAAACACAAATCTTATTCTGATACTATTATACTTAAAACCACTACATTCGTCAATATATACATCAGAGTAGGCATCGAAAGTGTGACGGTCTTAATTACATATTTAGAACACTATTTAAGTTTTCTCAAAATACTAATAATAGACTCCCATCTAATGGAAATCAGCACTCAAGCTTCATGGCTCCAGCGGAGGTTTCTCTTGCCCATCCTCAGTATTATTCCCTGAAACGTGAGGGACGTGACCAACAAGCACAGTGAAGAGAAACTATGGTGACCAAGCACATTAGCCTCAACACAGAAGCATATTCATAGTCGATCACCACAAATGCATGTGCAATTATCTATGTTGGGTCATCTCCCTATGATATGCCCCACACAATGCATTATTTTATCCTCACACAACTAACATGTATTTCCTATCATGTCCCACATGATTTCACTGACAGTATAAAAATGCCACAACAGGACCTAGTCAGATAATCTGTTGAATTTCAGAAATAACAAAACTTCAATAAATGAAACATAGGGCGGTAAAAGACCATTTTACCCCTTTTTGGGTTGCAGCGTGGAAATCGATTAACCATACTTACACCTCCCATATACCTATACTTGTCATAGTAGAATCGCGAGTACATCCAGAAATAATAAATCGGGACCGACTGTCAAAATGTATTCCACAAATTGAGTCACATACTGCGTTATAGATGGCTAGGCCTCGACTCGTAGAGGCCATTTATATGCTTACATTAGTAAACAGTAACTGATAAAATAGTCGCTCACGAGTAAGCAGTGTCCGGTCTTGCATTCTGGTCCCACTCCGTCTTTTCCATCTATTTAATGTCCATGGGTCTCAATCGTACCTTTAGATTTAATTGCCTCAATTTTTTTATAATAATGCAGTATGTAATGCATTTCTTGAGAAAACGTGTGGTAGAATCTCCTCACCTTTTGTCCGGTTAGTTTTGCGAGTAAGTTTTGAAAATAGGGTAAACCCGTAAAATTTTATTTAAAATTAAATGCTCATAAAATATCCCCATATCCCAGTATTTATTTTCCATAGGAAAGAAGGGTGATATCCATGAGTTTGCTAGGATCTTTCTACTTCACTTTTAATTATGTCAGTAGTTTTAGCCAACCATAACGCACAATAAAGAGAAAATGTACTCAGTGCCCAGTCACGTATTTCTCTAGTGCCTGGAGAGTATTGAAACTTAGCCCAAAGGGTATAGTGCAGAAAGTAAATAAATTACTCAGTGTCCAATTTGTATAACATCAGGCGAGCAAGCATCACCTCAGATGATACCACCGAACGACGAAATCGCTACGCTGCAGATGGAGAATTTTTGTAATACCCTGCCCAGATTAGACGTGTTTTAGCTTAATTAGTCCTGTTTAACCGGTAAATCTCGGAGATTATGGTTAGGACTTCGAGGGAAGCCCAGTTGTGGCCCAATCCGAGCTCGTGAGCTCAGTGATCCAGCTCGTTCAGCTGGAGGGGTATTTTGGTAATTTACCGCTTGCTGTGTTTATTTTTATAAATTGTGCGATTTTTGTGATTTGTTATTGATTGGTAATATTTTCCTTAATAAAGGATTTGTATTTCTGATTTTAAAATAAAATTATTTTCAGAAAATGGTATTTTAATTTCGCCCGTCAAAACCCCGAAAGGGAGTTTTAATTATTTTAAATAATTTTGGAAAAGAGATAAATTTTGAAATTAGTATTTTGTGTTAGATCATTTTAAGAATGGTCTAGTTAGTTCATTTCACTTCAAAATAAGATTTACAAATTGATTATTTTTACATTTGTTTAATTAAGTAAATATTGAGAAATTATAGTTTTTATTTAAATAAATGGTTTTTATTAAGAGATAAATTCTAAAATTTTAATGATGATCAAGATTTTCAAAATCCCACCTATCTGTAAGGTTAGATCTGGTTTTTGAGTTCTTAAAATAATACTTTCAGTTTAAAAAATCGGTTTTCATTAAAACCTGGACATATCTGCAAAAATGGAAACTTGCAGGGGCTGATATGCAACCAGCAGAAAAACCTGACGGTAACTGTAGCAGACGTAAGCCTCGTATGCATGCAGCCGCATGCAGTGGCTGTCGGACCCGATTTTCAGGCCAATTTTCTATAAATTGGCCATCAGCTCAACCGGATTCACTCCCACTGCATCCCTCTCTCTCTTTGTCTCTCTCAGTCTCTGTCAAAACCCGTTCAGCCTAGCCCCTCCCTTCTCTGTTTTTCAGTTACTGTTGCTTGGAAAGAAAACATTTCAAATCCGGATTCTTAGCCCAGGAACCTCAGCAAAGGTATCCTTTGCATTCCGCTTTCAATTATGATCTGTTTAGAATCAAATAGAACCGAATTTGACCCCATTTTGATAGAGAAAAATCAGTTTTAAATTTAAGAAAAAATCATGGGTTTCATGTACCCGTGAGGATTTTCTGTTTAAATCGGATGGCCCAGTGAGCTTCTGAGCTCCAAACCTTTCCTATGGAAAGAGGACTCTCAGAGGAGTCCATCAGACCGATTGGATGTGAGAAACGAGTCCGGAAAGCCCTCCTTTTCAGGAGTCGCATTTCACTGCCCGACTGTCGTCACAGCAGACAGTGAGGAAACAACTCTTGGAAGGTCCGAGAGCCAATCTTCGGACGGTCCGAGCAGTGACCCTCGGACGTTCCGAGCTTCACCGAAGCCCAGTTACACCCGAGGCGAGCCAAACCCTTTCGGACGCACCGAGCCCAGCTCAGAAGGACCGTACCCACTCGGACGTTCCGAGCCCAGACTTCGGATGTTCTGAGGCATGTAGACCCACCGAGACTGTTTTCTCTATTTTTATCGGTTCGGATGGACTTTGGGAGGTCGAGACCCAACCTTCAGACGATCCGAAGTCAGGCCCATGTTCCGAGGTCAGTGACTTAGTTTCATGTGGTTCGGATGATCCGAAGCCCTGTACCCAGTTCCGAGGTGATGTTCCGAGGGACCCATTTTTAAGTGATAAATATTGTTGATTTATGATAATGTCTAATCTTGCTTGATTAACTAGTGATGTGATTAATGTTGTGCTATGTTTAATACCCCTGTTAAATTAAAATTGTACTAACCCATTTTCTCTTATTATTTATAGTGTAAATACTTTTGTATCCGCTTCCAGGCCGACCCTATTGGTCGGGCATTGAGTGATTCACTTTCAGGCCGACACTATAGTCGGGCACTGGGTGACCTTGAGGTCTAACTCAAAATGTCAGGTCTGGTCCTATTCAGAAGACAAGTGAAAAGTGACCGAGGATCTAGACCTAACTCAATAAGTCAATCTGGTCAATGCCTAGAAGACAATATGAGTTTTGGACTGAGCCCCTTTCTATATTATTATATTATTATATTATGGATTATGATGATTTAAAAAGGATAGAAACCAAGTAGGAGACTCAATTCCATGAACCCTGGATATTTTGTGGGAAACGTATGATTTCCAAATACTACGTATGTGTACGTATTTGTTACGTATATTGATTGTGCACTTGTGTGTTGTTTGAACAGAGACCGCGTAAACCACACATCACGGTGAGGGAACTTGACTCTGCAGATTTTGTAAATAGGTTTTATGATGAGATGAGTATTGAGCAATGAGTGGTTTCAGTTTTGATGAACCCACTCATGTGCCTATACATGATGCACTATGGTAAGAGTGTTGATGATGACTGTGATTTTACGATGTTGATCGTATGAGTATGTAAGACTGCTTCTACGTACCTGGGCTATTGAACCAATATCGGCCATATGAGAGATAGTTTATGTCTATTGGACCATGGGCGGACCATGCTGTCGTCAGTTGCTGACTTGAGGATGTCAGTATCGGCTAAGTCAGAGCCGGAGATGTACTTGCAAGGATATATTTTGACCGTGTCGGGACTTAATACTGGTCTCAGCGTAGTCGACCGGCGTTACGGTGGATAATGGCAACATTTGATGATGTTGATGTATTACTTGAGATTATGCTTATTGTTATCAAGCATGTGATATTATTGAACTGTTGCTAACCTGTTATATCTTTACTTAAACTGCATTGTTATATTTCCTTCACTGGGCTAGTCCGCTCACCCCACTCACCTTTCAGGCGATTAACCTGAGGAGGAGGACCCACTCTTTCAGGCTTAGGATGGATAAGCTGCGTTGGTGGCTTGGGATTCCCCTGAAGGGGGGGATACCCTTATTGGTGCTTTCTGGTTCTTAGAACCTTTGGCTTTTGTAAACTTTATGTTTTGAGACTACGACGTTGCGGTAGTCTTTTTGTTGTGACCATGAATGATAAATCAATAGATGGATTTTGTTTGTTCATACTATGTGTTGATGTTATTGTTATATCTATCTTATAGGGTAGACTTATGGTATATGTTTGAGTCCACATGTTGGGATCATGTGTGACCTTTGGGCCTAACCGTTGATCCAGCCTAGTTGGTATGCTTGTGTTAGTTTATCTTCAAAAAAAAAAATCAGTCACTTTCCGGGCCTACCCTTCGGGTCGGGGCGTGACAATTTTTGCCCAGAGAGTACACGGCAGGAAATGTAAAAAAAAATACTCAGTGCCCCACTTCAAAGCCACCAGTTGACTAAGCACCACGTCAGATGGTATCACCAAGTGACTGCAACGATACAGATGATTGTTTGGCCTAGAGGGTACATTGCAGGAAATGTAAGTAAAATACTCAGTGCCCACTTCAAGACCACTGAGTGACTAAGCGCCACATCAGATGGTATCACGAGCGACTTAGCCCTGCTACAGATGATTGTTTGTCCTAGAGGGTACATTGCGGAATGTAAACACACATTGCAAACAAATAAACATACAAAGGGTTAGTATTATTTCCATTTTTAGCTAAAAAGGGCTAAACCAAGCTTTTTCAGAGGTTTTGGAAGCTTTAACAAAAATCCCAATTTTTTGACAAAATTACCATATTGCCTTTGAACTTTCAAAAATTATGTTTACTCCTCACTTGAAAAACGCATTTAAAAGTCGTCTATGAAAAGTCTATTTCAAAACGGAGACTTCAACGAGAAAAAAAGGTGAAAAAGTAGTAAAAAATGGGTTAGTCAAAAGTTTTCACCAGAAAAACTTGGCAGAAAATGGACGGAAGTCGACGAGAAATGTCGTCGGCAGTGGACGGCGGCTGCTGCTGAACTTTTTGTTTTTTTGAAGTGAGGGAGATAGACAAGTGAGAAAAAAGAGGGAAAACGAGAGAGGAGAGAGAAATGGGAGGGGAGGGGTCCCCTACTCCTTTTATTGCTTAAAAATATTATTATTTTATTTATCTATTTATTTAAATATGAAAATCAATAAAATAATATTATTTTGAAACTTGGGGCCAAAAAAAGTCTTGGTCCAACGGGTTTGATTTCGAGACCTAAAAATGTGCACCTCTAAAAATTGGTTTAGCGGGTCCCATTGTGAAATCTGTCTTTACAGTATAGTTAGAAACACTATCAACAGATTTAAAAATCATTTTGGGTGAAAAATAAAATCAAAAGCACTTGATTTAATTCAAAAACACTATTTTTAAATTTAAATAAGTGAAAGGCTTAAACAATTTGGAAATATTTATTTAAAAAATCTAATTTTGGGAAGATCAAAACAATGTTTCAAAGGTATGTGTGTGCAAGTTTGAAATTCAACTCCTCAAACTAGTGATTTTATTCAAAAAAATATATATTAATTCATTTTTCACAATTTTTAAATAAAATAATGTAATGAGAGTCAAAATTTCAGTTTTGTCCTTCTGACTTCAAACGGTCATATAGCTCTCGAGCTTCGATTGGGCGAAATTTTGACTTTCGAGGAGCCCACGAGATGATCTACACAACTAACATGTCATATAGTATGATTAACGATGCTAATATACAGTATTAGCCTAATCATGGGATAGGGTATAACAAAGATCTGAATTTGAAATATACGGCATGTGCTTAGGTCGAGCCCATCTGGGCCTAAATTATTTAAGGTCGGGTTGAGCTCTTAAAAAGGAGAAAATAAGGGTCTAGGGCTTTGGGCCCTTTTGTCAATTCAATTTTAAATCAATTATTACTATTAGTTTATATCATTGACTAACAGTTCTTCATTGTTTATTTCAAACAAATTTTTGATAAGATTTATCACCTAAATAAAAAAATTCCATTGTACAAATTATTATCATAGTTACTAATTCTATTACATCTACTCGAACTGCATAGCTGTGGACTATGTCTCTATCGAAGAAGAACGAAGAAAGCTTGAAAAGAACCGGCTGTCGTCGCTGACGAGGAAGAGCGGAAGGAAATAAGGAAAAACAAAACAATGGAGGAGAGACAGAGATAGAGGAAGTGAGCTGCGATTATGAGGAACGATGATGTGTACAAAATTTTACTTTAACTCGCGAGCGAACGAATCTGTTGAAGTATAGAAATGCAAAAAAACAAGGTCCAATCCACATGAATTTGTGTAAGAAAATCGAAAAAACTAATTAAAAGTTAATAATTAAATCTTAATCTATTTAAATCAAAGAGTGATGAATAGTTGGTGATAATAATGAAATTACACTGGACTTGAAAAATGTGAATGAAATAAATAAAGTCAAGACTTAAACAACATAAATAAAAGCAGAATTTAATTGGTCGAGAGAGATTACTATGGTTTTGGATTCCACCATCATTAAATCCATAATTTTCTAATCACCTATTTATTAATTCCCAGTTTTAGAGTAACAATCTAGAACTCAATCTACTGGTTTCTCAAGATTTGATTGTGTAACCTCATAAATATAATTTTCAAATGTAGAGTTTCCTTCGCTTAAATGTATAAAATTCTAAGCATCTAATATATCAATTTTAATTCAAAAGACAATGGATCAAAGAAATAATTCTAAACATCCAATGTATCTAAATAAATTGAAAAGCAATAAATCAAAGAAAATTATATTTAATATTTGAAATACCAAGCCTTGATTAATCAAATATATTTACTACCAAAAATACATGATATTAATGGTGGAAATAATTTATATTTTATAATCTATTGAAGCCAAAATCATAAACATTAACAAGTAATAATGGGAATTAATAAGCATATAATTGAAAATTATTTCATTAACTAGGCTTCATCTTCAACCCTAGTTAGAAGTTTAGAAATACATCATCAGAAGATTAAAACAAAAGAGTTGGAAAAATAAAACCCAATCGATCATCGGAGCTTCGGATCCCTCCTTGCGTGACACGATCTCTTCTAATTCTTCTCCCCTGTCTCCTTCTAAAAAATCTCTAAACCCATAATATAGATGTTTTGAGTTTAAAAGATCAAGAAATAAAATAAAATAAAAAACAATTCAAATTTGGCTAAGAATTGGCCACGTCTTCTCCTTGTGTCAAAAGCCATATATAGCCCATGCACCTGTTTCTGTTTCCAACAAATGCTCTGCATGCTTTAGTTGCTGCTGGAGGCTCCCACGCCCATAGAATTGTCAATGGTAGGCTGCCCATAACACATCACATCTCTTTTGTGTTTGGTGTTTCTTAGTGACACACAACATTCCACAAGTATTATTAATGGGTTCCAGTTGTATATTATATTATTCGACAACAATTGCAACCTTCCACCATAACTATACCCATAGTTTTCTCTTTAATCACCAAATTGCCATAGCCAAAGCCTCAAATTCCATTTCCTTATTAGTGGGCCTACACGTTTCAGATCCACTCAAGGATCACACTGCATTTTGACTTGTTGATTCGATCGATTCTGCCCATGCTGCATCATCTACCCATTCTTGGACAATTGAACCGCCATCTCTTTAATTTCATTTCCTTTCATTGAAATCTCCATTTTTTTTGCAAAATTCAAAAAATCTTATTAATAAACAAATTTAATAGCTAACTAATCCAATATTTAGGGATAAAATTGTCATTTTTCTGTATTCATCAAACGAATGAATGCTTGTTTTTCCTCCGAAAACTTAAAAGCGGGCTTCGAGTAACTGAGACTTGGAACTCTCTCTGAGTCCTTTGAGTCTCGAAGACTCGAATTCAGTCTCGCTCACTCTTGCACTCCAGTAGTCTCGCCTCCCTAGTCAGTGGATATTTCACGTGATATTATTGCATTATACCAAAATAAGTGATAGTATTAAGTTTTTACCGATAATAATAGGAGTTGCGGTAAAATGTTTGTATTATCGTGATAACAATATTTTACCAGTATATTATTTATAAATATGAAAATACCGGTGATATTTATGACAATGATTGCTTCACGTAACAAGAATATATATATATATATATATATATATATATATATATTACAATGGTATTATTGTACATGAATTTTTTTCCTTAAGATAGAACTTCATTAGTCTGGTAATAAAAGGAAAAATAATTTTATATTCTTACTTGCAAGAAGGGAGTACTAGGGAAATCCTATGGATGTATCATTTAATAGATTTTAATCATTGATCCAACTAAGATTTTTTGGGTTGAAGATCATGTGGAATGCCATCTGTTGTCCAAATTTATAATTACTCGCAAGCGCACGAACCATTAGATAGTATAGCGATTGAGTGCGAGGTCGAACCCAATGTGGATTGAAAATCCCACAGTCTTTCTCCTTCTCTTCTTGATCTCCTTTCCTTTGAACAACATTTTCTTCAATGCCCAAGTTCAGTTTTCTCAATGGAGAGGGCTAGTATTTATAGATGAAAGGAGGTGGGATGAATGGATTGGATTTAAAAATTTAAATAAAGCAAGGGACACATGGAGGGCTGATATGATTTCTGTTAAATATGGAATGACTTAAAGGAGGCAAGGAGATAAAATTCGTACAAGGAAAGTGGGTGTAAAATCCCGTTTTTTACACATGTACCATCTTCTAGCTCAGTTTTGACCTTTTTAAATTCCGAATCAGGAAAAGTCATAACTACAAGTTGTATCCTTTGAAGTCTTCTTTCTAACGCAAAAGTAATCAAAGCAATCGGACATCGGAGTGAAACTTTATGACCAAAATACTGAACATATGTCAAACCTTCCTTATTTTTCTCCATTTCTTATTTTCTTTCTCTTTCCTTCATCCACTTGCCAAATTCGAAAATCCTCTTATATAAGCTTGTAAATTTTGAATTTCCTCTTGAGATAATGAAAAATAGTCTTCACACATGTGGATTTCTCCATGGGCTTTTGTTAATGGGCTTAATAATTGGGTTTTTCAAAGTATTGAAAATCTAATAATTAATTTTATCACTTACAATCAATTCTAAAAATGTACTAAATTAATCAAAACTCTCA
>CM039088.1:69825477-69889178 GCA_022113865.1 Chimonanthus praecox
GGATGAGTAAGAGGTGTGGTCAAGCATTCTGTTTCTTCTCTATTTTCTGCTCTCTGTTTTTCTCTCCTTCTCTTTTCTTTATTTCTTTCTTTCTTTTTCCTTCGTTTTCTCTTCTTTTTATCTTCCTCTCTTGCTATCCCTAGACTCTTAATTGAGTCCTTCAAAACGGAAGAGGCATTGTGAATGCCCATGCATGGAAAAATGAGAGGTTTGGACAGTGGTAGACAGAGCGTCTGCTGAAGACGTTTGGGCTACTCGACACATCGACTTTGTCGATGTTTTCACTAACTTGATTTTGTCTTTTTCACCGATAGATCGACCACGTTGATGTATCCTTCTGACAACTTATACCTCGGGTTTGAATCTCAATTCTCCCCGACACATCGATCCAGTCGATACATCATCTAGAAAAGTTCAGCTTTGCCGACACATCAACCAAGTCGATGTATCTTCTGAGGGAAATTTAGTTTCCCCTTATCTCTTTTAATGTACATTCACATTATTTGGACCAACAATCCTATATTTCATTTATATAATAAAAGAAATTACATAAAATAGGGAGTTAAAACTTCGGGTCCTTACAACTGAAGATATGAACACGACCCATTCCAGTGGTACCCCTGTTTTGATATCATGTTAAATACATTAGTAGAACTCATCCTTAAAAATTGGCTTATAAGTAGAGGATGTCCATGTGCTTATGAACCATAAGACCCAAAAGTCCATTGGCAATGCGCGACTTGGCTCACAACCTCCACGTGAGATGGAAATACCGATGTGATTGAAAAGAAAAAGCAAAATGATCTAGGAATCTTCAGATATTCCTTCCCTACAATCTCTCTTCATAATTTGCAAATGACTGAATTTGTTACTTCAAGGATAAGCCTTTTGTAGAGAACCATCCATTACAGACATCGAAGCAGCAATACTTCTCCATAAGAGGAAATTTTGGTATGGGTAACACCTTCTCTCTGTCAACTATTAGCTAAATTTATATTCTGTTGATCTTATTTGCTGATAAACCCTTCACTGATAGTTCATATAAGCGATGATCCATTAAACAATATCCTTGGATAAATATATAGTTCGGTCAAAACTTTTAAGGTTTATGCTAGAATTTTTTCACTTGAATTTATCAATTATGTTATTTCACTTAATAAAATTTAAGGATCAATTTTTAATTTTCCAAGAATAGTTATGCATGATAGCTTACATTTATGGTGATCTAAGGTATAAGGATATCTTTATAATTTCTTCATCATTGTCAACGTCATTAATTTTCATTATTCCATCTATCTTAGTAATTTATATACAATATAGGATGTCTCTTGAAGGGCTTCTAAACTGCAGCCTATTGCCTCTAGTGGATGGAAGAATGATGAAAAGTAGAAAACCTACAAAATCCCTTGTAATCCATTCTATAAGATGGTGAATTGGTCTCATCTTACTTTGAGCGAAACATCATCCTGGTGTATCTAATCGTCTTTTTGTATAGTATAGTTGCTTGTTTATCGCTACATTGTGATTTATTTGTACATGTGAAACTTGGGATGAATATTTACCTAATTCTCACAACCTGACTTAGAAAAACAGCAGTTTTCGGTTAAGAATTTCTTCTATTTTAGAGTTGGACCGAGTTGAGAAAGGAAAATTCTGACTTAAATTTGGGCCGTACTAGAATCATCTTTAAAAACCTGACCTGACCCAATCCAACCGACCTTATTGTTGGGAATTTTTCCTTCAAATCAACGGAAGTCAAAAAATTAGAAACACAAACAATCAATCAAACCACACAAGAGAGACGAGATTTAACATGGTTCAGCAGAAGCCTATGTCCACATGCAACAATCGGGTAAGTTCCATTAATCAAATGGGAGATTACAAATACAAATTCAAACCTGATTCCTCAAAGCCAACTCTCTCCCCACTAACTCTCATCACTGATTTTCTCTCTTCTCTCTCAAACCAAAACCAAACTATCGGTCGTGCCCGATAGGGGCCACAGTGCAAGCGAGCGAGTGATGAACTCTTTGTTTTTTTTTTTTATACAAATTTCCACCGATGAAAGAAGTAGAAAAAAGTAGGAGAAGTACAGAAGAATTCGGAAGTTCACTAAACCGAAAATATAGAGAGAGACGTAATAGGAGTGGACTCCTAATCCAAACAGGACTCTTTAACCGAACCACACCCAACACTTATTAAACCCTAAATTACCCTTCTCTCAACCACCCCCATATATAATTAATTCTTTTGAAAAAATATTGGGTTATTATGATTTAATCTTCTAATCAAATTTCTCACTAAGTCCAACTTCAAACCACGCTAGGAATTTGGGCTAGAATTGAGTTGTGCTGAATTATCAGGTCATCTTAGGGCCGAGCTAGGTCATGATTTTTAGTTGTAAAGTTAAGTCAGTTTAGACTTGGCTCACCTAGACGTGATGAGGCTTGGGGTGAGTTTAACAAAACTCGGTTCATCCAAATTTCACTCTTATAAGGTTACAATGCTCTCTTTGAGATGCCTCTCTCAATACAGTAAAACCCCTATAAAATAAATACTCTTGCGACCAAGAGAAATTATTACCTTAGCGGAGTTATTGTTTTATCGATAAATGAATAATTTATTGATTTATCGATAAATGAATAATTTATTGATTTATCGATAAATGAATAATTTATTGATTTATCGATAAATGAATAATTTATTGATTTATCGATAAATGAATAATTTATTGATTTATCAATAAATGTATAATGACCCGCACTTTTTCCATTAATTAAATCAGAGTATATTTTTTTTAAACGGAAAAATGACAGATACGTCACGATGTAAGCCGAGTTCAAGTCCAAAGACCCAATCCTCGACTAGCCCAATTCTAGCACATATGTTAGTCAATTCACTAAACATTTATGTATACGCTAGTAAACACTGCGGAAATAACATTTTAATAGCAAGGAGGAAAACAACTTAAACATATAAGTCCAATATCAAACCATATCCAAAATAAGAGTTATCTAAATTATTACATGATTGGATCCTATGAAATTACATAGTTCTATCAAAACATTAAAATAAGAACTATGAGATCTTCAAGCGTCTCCGGGTCCATCTCTTCGTTAAGCATGACTATTAATAGGTCCAGCTTCATCTCCTTTACCTTGATCTATGTTAACATCTAGGGGAAAAATGTACGGGCTTAGTCAACTTACCCAGTAGGAAGCTCCGATCACAAAATGCACAAAGTGTAAACACTCAAAATATCATATAATGAGGATAAGAATGAATAAAATCCCAAAGTGTGATTAACATATATTTCTCAAATATAAGATAGAAAATGTACCAAAATCTGATAACTAATAAATCATAGAATGATATGTCATGGGTGTCATGCATCAATGATATGCCCACCCACTTCCATACATTAGATCATAACAAATTACTTCGATCAATGATTCTCAATAATTGGCCACTTATGTCCACAGCATTTGAGGCGGCAACCACCAGCGTGTTGTTACCCATCCACAAATTATCCGAGCCTATCGGTGGAGTGTGGTCTACTCCCTCTGCGTAGGGTTTCAGAACCTATCCAGGAGCTCTTTAGCCCAATTATGCCGTGCAATTCATACCAAGGGACAAGGCCAAAGTCTTAACATTTTACTTATTATATACAAGATCAAGCAAGTCCAGACAGCTTTTCTTGACTCGCTCAGATCAACCCTCCCATGCAAACATGCATAAGGTAATGTGCGCAATTATTATACCAAAACCATGCATCAAATAGTTTCTTGCATCAAACATCTATATAAGATAATGAGTATAATAAAAATCAAAATATAAATCAACATTTATCAAAACCATTCACATTATTGTGCTTCAATAAAGTAGGAACTCCTACTTGATTTAGAATGATCAACTAAAGGGGAACTCACGTGGTTGTTCAAACGGCGTCGGGATTACCTTTAGTTCCTTTTGTCAATGTACATGTTTCAAATCATATTTTCATGTCATTAAAATGTAGAATTCTTCTAATTCCAATTATGTAGGTTAAACCAAGATTTAAGGGTCATCTCTATGATCTTCAGATTCTAAAAGACTCCAAGTGCATCTGATTTATCATCAAATATATTAGCCTTATGAAATTGAACATGACTCAGGCCAACATATCGACACTATCGATACATCGCAGTCTCGACACAATCAACATATCGATGACCTCTATATGTCGATTGGCTTTCTCTGTTCATGTTCATGTTCATTCTCTGCTTTCAACTCATATGTATCGATTCAGTCGATACATGTACTGGTGCATATATATGAGGTGTCGAATTCATCGACATGTCCTCTGGGTCTTGGTCTCTTAATATTAATATTCATTCTACGTTTCCAGGCCGATATGTTGACTTTAGTTGATACATTGGTTAGGGATCCATTCATACTCACGTTTGTTCTCTGTTCCCGATAGTACATATCGTTATAGTCTATATATACATAGATGTATATATTCGATATGTCAACATAGTCGATGTATCGTCCATTGCTCTCAAACTATACATATCGACCAAATCGATACATGTATCCTCTGGGTTTTTGGTTTATTTGAACATATTATTCAATCTTTGTTCACAAGCTGATGCATTGATTCTGTCGATGTATCATCCGTGAACCAGTCTTTGTTGATATATTATTTCAGTACACTTAAAAATATTATTTCATTTCCAGGTCGACATAACGATCTAGTCGATACCTCGTACTTGAACTAATTTCATTTCCTTCATAATCAGACCAAAGTCGATGGGTCACTCTGAGATTAATCGATCCATCATTCATTCTGATTTCCATCTTCATCATACCAAGGCCGATACATCGACACAGGCGATGTGTCGTCCTAGGTTTTAATCCATACTTATTATTTTCTATTCGTTGGATTCGCCCCAGACGACACATCGATGAAGTCGATATGTCAACTGAGTTGAGCCAGAAGTCATGGATCCATATTCCATGGCTTCTCTTTACCTAGGTGTTTATTATTCTTGGGTCATTTCTTTCCAAACCGATGCACACATATTTTCTAAACACCCTAATATTATTGTTTCATTGAAAACAACCATATATTCACCTACCTCAAGCAATTCGTAGATGTATCCGAAATGAGTGAAATCTGATTTCTTGTTCTCCACCCTCCTTGCTTGCTCGATTTTTCTTTCCATGTGCTTGGTATCTTCTTCCTTTCTCAAAACAAAAGAAGTCTGTGATAAGGTGAAAAGGTTTCCCGGTCAAGTTGAAGGATAGGATGTGAGTGAGAGGGCTCACTCGGATGAGCAAAGGGGGTACTCAGGCAATCTGTTTCTTCTCTTTTTTCCTCTCTCTGTTTTTCTCTCCTTTCCTCCTCTTTCTTTTCTTCCCTTTCTCTTCGTTTTCTCTTCTTTTATCTTTCTTTTTTTATTGCCTAAAACCCTTAATTGAGTGCTTGGAAAACGTAAAAGACTTTGTGAATACCCATGCATAGAAGAATGAAGCGTTTGGGTGGTGGTAGACAGAGCGTCTGCTACATACATTCCGTCTACTCGACACATCTACTTTGTCGACGTGTCAACCCGTTTGATGATCTTTTCTACCGATACATCGACCACGTCGATGTATCCTTTGAACAACTAATACCTCAGTTTAGATCTTAGTTCTTCCCAACACATCAATCCAGTCGATGCATCGTCTGGGAACGTTGACCTTTGCTGACACATCGGCCAAGTCGATGTATCGTTCGAGGAAACTTTAGATCCCCTTTATTTCTTTTAAATAAACATGTATATTAATTTTGGACCAAAATCATATATTTCATTTTTATGATAAATAAATTACACAATCAGAGGATTTAAAATTCTGGGTCCTTGCAATATTTCTACCTTTTGGAATTTTCGTCTCGAAAATTAAACGAAGGTTTGATTCCAAAATAAAACAATTTCTATATAAACAATTCAGGGTGAGAGGCTCTCATTTCCGCTTCCATCTCCCAAGTGGATTCTTCAGTTCCATGTCTCTCCCAAACCACTTTAATGAAAGGAATCACCTTTTTTCTTAGTACTTTATGTTATGCCTTTATGATTTTGATAGGTCTTTCGACGTAAGTTACGACGGTTTGAATATCCAATTCTTTTGCATCCAAAACATGCGAGGGATCAGGATTCTACTTCCGTAACATGGAGATGTGAAATACATCGTGCATGTTGGATAACTGTGAAGGAAGTGCTATGCGAAATGCAGCTTCGCCAATTTTATTAAGGACTGAAAATGGTCCTATAAGCCTTAGAGTCAGCTTCCCTTTCTTCCCAAACCTCATCTGTCCATTTCTTGGTGAGACTTTTAGGAACACTAAGTCTCCCACTTCAAAGGTCAGAGGTCTCCTTCTCTTATCCGCATAGCTCTTTTGTTGACTCTGTACAGTCAACAAATGTTGTCGTATAACTTTGATCTGCTTTGTTGTTTCTGAGACCAAATTTGGTCCAATGAGTGTAACTTCTCCTGCCTCGGTCCAGCAAACTGGAGATCTGCATGGTCAACCATATAAGGCTTCGAATGGAGCCATCTGAAGACACCCCTGATAACTGTTGTTATATGAAAACTCCACCAGTGGAAGATGATCCTCCCAACAACCCTGGAAATCCAACATACAAGCTCTCAGTATATTGTTGAATGTGTTTTAAATTTGTAAATCTCGTGAGCGCACGAACCATTCATAGTACAACGATTGAGTGCGAGGTCGAAGCCAAAGAAAATATTCAAAATACACGTGCCTCAATTTTTATGTTTCTTAGAAAACCAAGATTCAAAATTCAATCTAGGATAGAAATCCTTTTTAATCTTTAAAAGTATATCTCCAAGTTAAGTAAGTCTTTATTCAAATAGATAGATCTACAATGTTAGAGCATTGATTAAAAGTAATTAAAATAATGTTTTAATTAAGAGTTTATAAACAATTTCACCACATATCCTAATTCACAAAATCTAGATCTAATTAAATTTAATCCTAATTACTTATTCAAGTTGTTAGGGGTGTTTTAAATACGTGAAATAAATACACTTTAAAAGAATTAAAGAATTAAAAAAAAAACTAAAATACAACATTCAAGTGAAATAAAATAGACATGAAAAGTACATTGGCAAGGAAAATAAATGACAGAAATAAAAATGCAGTAACGTAAAAGGTGGTTGTTTGGAATAGACCGTACATCACCTAAGATGTCTAAACAAAGTAAAGGCCTAGATCTGAAATTCACGTAAAGATCTAAAATACAATTTATATTTATTAATAAAACAAGATTCACAATTTTTTAATTTAATCAATCAAAACCTTAGTAATCATGATTCAAGTCTTACAATCAAAATCCTAACTATTGTATGCGCTCATGTTCAATCAAATAAATAAAAGTTGTGTTCTTGAAATAAAAAATGAAGTAATCATAAAAGTATTTTAGAAATTGGATGTTCTAGCATTCTAAATGAAGGCTTTACTTTATTAAATGGAAGAATTAAAGTACAAGGCCTTTCTAATTTAAATATAAGAAAGACAATATAAAAGATAAAAATCTACACTCTCACTTGTAAATTCGCATGGTGCTCCTTGTCTTTTTGTCTTTTGCTCCATCCTGTAGTCCTCTTGAATTCCAAGTCAAATTCAATTTTTACCCTTGGGGTAATGGGGTATTTATAGGTTTTGAAAAGAGATGAATAGCTTGGATTAAATCAAGGTTTAAGGTGGGAAATCAAAGGACTGGATTGGATCTAAATGGGAATGAATGATGGCGATTTAAACTTGGATTTTAGGGTAGCATAAGGAAGGTCACACAATCTTTGTGTGGCTTTCCTTGGCATGTAAGTGAAGGTGGAGAGAAGATAGGAGATTAGGACAGAAATTAGGGATTGGGAAAAATCATGTGGGATACTTGGGGATTGGATTGTGAGGTGTGTTTGGATCTTAGGAGTGTATCTAGATGGTTTTTAGTCTAAGTGCATGGAGAGGTTTTAGGTGCAAAAATCATGGGATGATGGGGTGTGATATACGCATGGGAGCTATCTTGAACTAAAAGTTGTTCATAGCTTAGGGTTTGGTGAATGGATGGCTAAGATTGGTTTGGGTTAAATCTAATGGTTCTAGGGTTAATTGGCTAAAATAATATATATATATATATATATATATGATAGGTATCTAATGGACGGTTTGAATTCGAAGGTGGAGATGAATAAATGATATGATAAATGGCCTAGATGTAGTATAAATTATGTATGTGGTGGATGAATGTGGAGGCTCTAGGATTTCCCAATTATGTGGATGGTTGTGATGAAATGTCCTAAGATCTAATGGCTATGATGCATGAAGGATGGACAGATGGTGCATGGATGATCCTAATCCTAAGGTTAATCCACATGATGAATGGTTTGGATGTCCTAAATCTAATCATGATGCATGAACGGGTTGGATTGACTAAGTGGATCTAGGGTTTGATGATATGAAATGCATGGGATAAATGAGATGCATGAAGTTAATGGTTTGGATTGGTCGATTGGGTTAATGGATGGTGTGGATGGGATATTGAAAATTGGATGGTTAAGATTGGTTGGGTAAGATGGGTCATGGACATGGGCTTTCGGGTTTGGACCTAAAATGGATTTGGGTTTAGGATTGGTAAACTTGGATTTGAACCTGGAGTATTGGATCTTTAAATTGGACTTAGACTTGAATTGGAGACTTGGACTTAAGCTTGCTGGGATTGAATTCATTTTGGCCTGGCCCACATTGGGAAATGCGCCGAAGTGCTTGACCTAACCCAGTGTCTGGCATTTGGAGCAAAACTTGGCCCAATTACAGTGGATCTCTGGCCCATGGATCTTCTTCTCAGACTCTTGGCCTCTTTGATTGCAGAATTTGATTTTAAAATTAAATAATTAATCAATACCACTAAATTTCTAAATATTGAATAAATCTAGACTCTCATAAATGGATCCAGATTGTCCAATTTACATTAAAAACCTTAAAGTGGCATGATTAAATTATAAAATTATAAAATTTCTATTTTAAGTTGTCTTCCTGCAATTATCCACTATTTTATTAATGAATCCTGTTTTTCCATCTTTTTATCTACAAAACTAGAAAAAACCATTAAACGTATCTTTTAAATACAAAATCAAGGCTAACTTAATCATAATTAAAGGGTAAAAATGTAAGATTATTAGACTCAATATATAAGATTATTAGACTCAATATATATCTTCCAATATTTGTATGGTCGTTTCTGATTGTCTATCCGTTTGAGGATAAAATGTTGTATTGTATAACAGATTTGTCCCCATCGCTGTCTGTAAACTCTGCCACACCCTGCCTGTGAAGTTGTCGTCCCGATCAGACACAATGGTAATGGGTATCTCACGACGTCGGTACACTTCATGCCTATCAAGATGACAGATTTATCTGAGATATTGGGTATCACAATGTCTCTGATGTATCGCCTACCCAATATCTCAGATAAATTTGTCATCTTGATAGGCATGAAGTGTACCGACTTCGTGAGATAGTCAATTATTATCCATATTGCATCGTTGCCCTTTGAAGGTTTGGGCAATCCGGTCACAAAATCCATTGTTATGTGCTCCCATTTCTACTCAGGTATAGACAAAGGTTTGAGTAAACCAGGTGAACTTTGATGTTCTGCCTTAACTCTTTGGCATATCAGACATCTTGAGACGAACTCTGCTACGTCTTTCTTAAGTCCACACCACCAGTATTGTCTTTTAAGGTCTTGATACATTTTTGTACTTCTGGGGTGTATGGAGAATTTGGACTTATGAGCTTCTGTCACTAATTGTTCTCTGCATTCCTCTGGGACATAGACTCGGCCTCTGAACATAAGACCTTGTCCAGGTCGTAAATGCCAATCTTGTATTGTCTCTCCTGTAAACAACTTAGCCCATATTTCTGACATTTCTGGGTCGGATCTCTATGCTTGTTCAATCTTCGATACCATGGTGGAATGCACTATCAGATTGTACATACTCCCGCTACCATTTATGTGCAAATTCAATTCTTTGATTGCTGACAACATCTTCCACTCTTACATGTTCAAATTTGCCATGGTTCCATGAGTCATGCGACTAAGTGCATCTGCCACCTTGTTTGCTTTGTCCGGATGATAGCGAATAGTAAAATCATAATCCTGAAGATACTCCATCCATCGCCTCTGTCTCAAGTTGAGTTCCTTCTGATCAAACAAGTATTTCAGACTTTTATGATCCGAATATACCTCAAACTTTTCTTCGTAGAGATAATGTCACCAACTTTTGAGTGCAAAGACCACTACGGCCAGTTCGAGATCATGGATGGGATAGTTTTTTTCATGGTTCTTTAGCTGCAGGGATCCGTAGGCCACTATATGTGAACCTTAAGTAAGAAAGCATCCAAGTCCTTCCCCTGAAGCATCACAGAATACCTCATGCCCTTTGCCTCACTCTGGTAGGGCTAAGATGGGAGCTGTTATGAGTCTCTCCTTTAGTTCTTCAAACCTTCGGTTGTATAGTTCTGTGCATTCAAACTTGACTCCTTTTTTAGTCAACCGAGTAAGTGGAGCTGCAATCTTTGAGAAGTCCGTGATAAACTTACAATAATATCCAGTCAGTCCAAGGAAACTTCGAATTTCGGTGACATTCTTTGGAGCCTTCCAATCTCTTACCGCCGCTACCTTCGCTGGATCTACTGTTGTTTCTTGGATAACCAGAATTCACACTTGCTCGCTTCTGTAAACAGCTTGTTCTTTTTCAATTTGTCTAGAACAATACACAAGTGTTAGGCATGTTCTTTCTCGCTGGTCAATATGTCGACTGGGTTGAGCCAGAAGTCATGGATCCATATTCCATGGCTTCTCTTTACCCAGGTGTTTATTATTCTTGGGTCCTTTCTTTCCAAACCGATGCACACATATTTTCTAAACACCCTAATATTATTGTTTCATTGAAAGGAATCATATATTCACCTACCTCAAGCGATTCGTAGATGTACCCGAAATGAGTGAAATCTGATTTCCCTTGTCTCCTTGTTCTCCACCCTCCTTGCTTGCTCGATTTCTCCTTCCCGTGCTTGGTATCTTCTTCCTTTCCCAGAACAAAAGAAGTCTGTGATGACGTGAAAAGGTTTCCCAGTCGATGCATCGTCTGGGAACGTTGAGCTTTGCCGCGACATTGACCAAGTCGATGTATCATCCAAGGAAACTTTAGTTTCCCTTTATTTCTTTTAAATAAACATTTACATTAATTTTGGACCAAAATCATATATTTCATTTCTATGATAAATAAATTACGCAATCAGAGGGTTTAAAATTTGGGTCCTTACGAAATGAATATTTATTAATTTAGAGAGAGTATTAGATTTCTACTACTTGTACATGTATGGCTTATGAATCCAAAAACAATAGATGTGATTAAAAGTTAATACATATAAGCCCTAAAGACTAAAAAGAAGAGATCTTATTAATTGTAGAAGATAGAAAAGCTCCTAAAAGAAATAGAAGTGTCAAAACTTAATGCCCTAGAAGATAAAGAGGTTTCAAGTAGAAGATAAAATGTTCTAAGTACATAGAAGATAAATTCTATAAATAGTCATTAGTTTTTTACTCTTAGACTCCAAATCTTTAAAATTCCAGATCTTATTCCCCCATGGCATCTCATTTCCAAGGAGAAAAAAATTATTATGAATTTTTGTTTGCTATTTTTTTTATTTACTTCATCAATTATTAATTTATATTTCGTTGGGCCCTTAAGGATTTCTAAAAAATTATTATTTTATACATTTAGCAAGATTATTAATTTATCGAACATTTATTTATCGAGGTTTTACTGTACAAATATATTTTCATAACTTTAAAAATCTCTCAAATATACAATATATAGATGACGTTAATTTAAAATTATAAAAATACCCTTATATCCTATAAATTTCGAAGTCGGAGCTCTGCCCAGAAACATCAGCACAACATCCATTGCAGTCAAAAATCAGTGCCTTTTTTCTGAGTCACTGTAGTTCCATCCATCAATTGTGGAAGACTCAGCTAACGCGGCTAATTCGGCTCTAATTGTAGAAGTTGGTATTATCAAGTCCAACGTTGTAATTAAATTTAATCAATGTTCTACAAAATGTCAAAGGTGAAATCAGAAAAGAATAGGTCCTCTTGTTTAAGAACACGTTTTCCAAGCATGAAGTGATTTTCAAACATGAAAAACTCAATTTCAAAAGAGGGATCTTGTAACATTACATGGATAGAAAAAGTCGTAATGGGGTAGCCAACTATCAATAAGGGAAACTTCTCCAATGGATTCATTTCTAATGACTAATATTTAGCAATTAAATTGAGGAAAATAATCTATCTACTTTAGCTAGAAAAAATATGTATTATATCCTTCGTACAATTATAAATACAATCATATTGAGTCAATAAAAATATCAGCCAATATGATATTATATCGACCTTTCACTATTTTTTTAATTTTTCCAAAAAAATTGCCACTGTGACCTATTCTTTTAGTTTAGATCTTAGATTGTGTAAGATTTTAAGAAGGTTTAAGAGCTAAGTTCTTCAAATGTTAAATGTCTTAATCTATTGTAATATTTTTTTCTTTAGATTTCTCTATCTTAAGTAATTTTTGTTTTGGATTAACAAGTGGAAAACTCAAACACAGTCTTATTAAAACCTCTACTGATGAGTTCACTATCTCTAAGACACACCAAAGTTAGGCCATGGGGACTCGAACTCGCAACCTCCTGCTTCCTTAGCCTATTTATCACTTATTTCTACTCTTATAGGAAGGGTGATTTTTCATCATTGCCTACACTAATAAATTGATGGATGCACTTTATATAGAGAAATGATGAATATCTTTCCATTTCAAAAGAGAGTCTTAATGATGCAAGCCAAGTTGAACTTTGAAATTTAGATCCGGGATTTTAAGTCGAATCGTAGATTTTGATGATGAAACCCGATGTTCTCGAGTTCACATACGGTCTAAACATGAAGAACCTTTTAATGACTTAACTCAGAAGTGGGGAATATGTGTTTAATTAGAATAACTTGAGGAATGCATTAATGAGAATTTAAAATGTGCAATTAACACAACCATTTAGTCTAATTAAAAATAACTCAACACAATAAGCACAAATTAAAAATCACAAGGCATCAACTGACCGTCCTAAAGAGATGGAGAAAAAGAAAATTCCTACTTTCGTTAATTTTTCAAAATAATTAGTCCCCATTACAACTTAAGCTAATCACTTTATTTATAGCCCTTATTTCAAAGTAAAATAAATACATCTGCTGTTCGTTCCTCTCTCTTCTTCTTGCAGTCTACCACTATTTTCACTCTGTCGGATCTCATCTTCCAGCTAGGTGTAGAAGTGTCCTTCCTTTCTCATCTTATCCGTCACCGGTTTACAACTAACTTCCTCTTTGTTTCATCTCCAACCGTGATTCCCACTTCTTTGTTTCATCTTGCCTTGCTTTCTGTATACGCAAAAAATCATAGCAAGCTGATGTGTTGCCGACTTTCGTTGGATTTGCCCCTGCATTCGGCCTTTCAACACCTTGATTTCATCTCTTTCACACGCCTTGGGCAGCAACGGATGGGCCCCACCTTCCATTCTCATCTCTTATCTTTCAATTCACTTGCACCGAGCATGGATTGGCTCTGTACAGTCAGCGCTCATATTGCACACGGGCACACGGCTACTGCTTGATTCTCTGCTGATTTTTTTAAGAGATCTGTCTCAATAGATAGCAGATCTGGCCGATCACGCCTTCAGATTTTCAGTCGAGTGAGTGTTATGCTAAATTCAAAAGGAAAGAAATCAAGCAAAAACAAACAATTATATAAAGAGAGAAGACAATGATTTACGTGGTTCGACCAAAAGCCTGTGTATATAGGGAATTTCCACTAAATCTTAGAAGGGAATACAATGCAGGCTCTCTGCACTCAGTCTCACTCTCAATCACAATCCAGTTTTTTTTTTCAAATGAAGGAGATGCTCCAACGGTTATACAACTAAAAGAAATACAAACTTGGGCCAGGCCAAAAAATAAACCATTGGATCAAGTCAAATCGAGCCAATAATTAACAATCTCCACCTTGGCAAGATTTGCAAGCCACCTCTCAGATATCTCCACCTTGGGATGAAAATCTCACACCAATAAAACAAAGTGAACAAACAAACCATTCTGCCATCAAATGCACCCGAAGGTGCCACAGACCCGAAAGTGCTCAAATATGCAGGATGTTGGTCAAGTCTAAACAGTGCTTGAACTTGATCCCAGTTACCACTTTAGTCAGCATATCTACGGGATTGTCTGCTGCTCCGATAATCCGGACGTTTGAGTGACAATTGATAGAAATGCAGCAGAATGAAATGAGAATCAAAGAGAGACGTAGGATTTGGGAAGAAAACTCTTCCTCTTTTTGGTCTTTTCTTCTATTTTCTCAAAGGATTGTAGAATCACGAGTCTTGGCATGCATCCATAGGTTGGAGACAGACAAAAACAAAGAGAAAAAGAGATAAAAGTGGGTAGAAACTGCCCAGATACTATCGAAAATTCTCTAACTGTCGGCAGTTCTCACGTAGGAGTTGACTGGTACATCGTCTCGTACTATTCACAGACTATACTAGATGATGTACCAGTCGACTGTACATCAACTGGTACTATCAGAGAACAGTCTGTTCTTACAGACTGATACATCGACTAATACTATCGACCTCCAACTCACCGGTCCCCTTGCAAGTGTAAACACATATCTTGAAGTGGAGCGACATTTATCCAAATCACAGTCACAGTCTGAATACACATATCCAACCACATGTCGACCAAATCGATCCTGCTCAAACATCAAACCAGCATCCACAGTACCTAGAATGTACCATAAAATCCATTTCATTGCCTGCCAATACATTTTTCCTTGATCATGCATGTGCTTACTCACCATACTGATAGCCTTGAAATGTTGGGCCTAGTAAATACCATAGTATACATCAAGCTACTAATTGCACAAGCATACGGAACCTGAGCCATGTACTCACGCTCCTCATCTGTGCGGGGAGACATCGAAGCACTAAGCTTAAAGTGAGGGTTAAAAGTGTACTTGTAGGTTTTGTATTTTCATCCATACCAAAATATTGTACACTTTCTTCAGATGTTGCTTCTTTGACAAACACATTGTTCCCTTCACCCTGTGTCTATCAATTTCCATACAAAGTATTTTCTTAGCTTCCCCAAGATCCTTCATTTCGAACTCATTTCTCAACTGATTCTTCAATTTATCAATCTCTGTCTTGCTCTTACAGGCAATGAGCATTTCATCCACATATAGAAACAAATATATGAAATAACCATCATGTAGCTTGCGAAAATACACATAAAGGTCATAATAGCTTCTTGTGTAATTTTGCTCTATCATAAACCGATCAAACTCCTTGTACCACTGCCTCGGAGACTGTTTCAAACCATACAACGACTTTTTCAGTTTACAAATCAATTTTTATATATCTCCTCATCCAAATCACCGTTAAAGAATGCAGTTTTGACGTCGAGTTGTGCTAACTCGAGATCAAGCTGTACAACCAAAGCTAACAAAATTCGAATAGAATAGTGCTTAACAACTGGAGAAAATATCTCATTGTAGTCTATCATTTTCTATTGTGCATAGCCTTTAGCTACCAACCTAACCTTGAATCTCACACTATCTGTTCCTAGAGAACCATCCTTCTTGGTGTATACCCACTTGCAACTAATTGCTTTCTTTCCCTTTGGAAGTTGTACCAACTCCCAAGTCTGATTCTTGTGAAGAGATTGCATCTCCTCACCCATTGCCTTCTTCCATTCTACACTTTCTGAGGTTCTCACAATATTGCTGTATGCAGATGGAATACCATCATCAACACCTGGAAGTGTGTATGCCACCATGTCTATGAACTGTGCAGGCTTTCTAATCTCTCTTCTTGGTCTACTAACTGCAACGGAATCTGGCTGCTGTGTAGACTCCTGAACTGGAGCCTCATCTACACTTATGTCCTTACTAACTGAATCATCTGTGAGACTATCATATGTCTGAACATGCATCACTGCAAGCACTAGAACCTCAAACTCCACCTACTGTGAAACACCGTTGGTCTTGTTATCCATCTGATCACCCTTCTGCTTGTTCTGCTTGAACATAATAGACTCATCGAAAGTAACATCCTTGCTAAGAATGAACTTCTTCGACTCGGAGCACCAAAGTATGTACCCCTTCACACGAGAGCTAAAGTCCAACAATATATCTTTCTTTGCTCTAGGATCCAATTTACTTTCTTTCACATGAAAATATGCATGACAACCAAATATATGCAAAGAATCATAATCAGTAGCAGGTGTTCTAGACCATACCTCTATGGGTCTCTTACCCTCATTTGCAGTTGTAGGCAACTAATTGATGAGATGACATGCATATGTTGCTACTTCATTCCAAAATGTTTTGCCCAATCCAGCATTGGACAACATACACCGTATCTTCTCTAGTAAAGTACGGTTCATTCATCCTACCTCCCCATTCTGTTGCGGTGTCTCTTTGACTGTGAAATATCTCACTATCCCTTCTGGCTGACATATCTACATGAATGGATCTGACTTATACTCACCACCATTGTTTGACCCGAGCCTTTTGATTTTTTTGCCAGTCTGAGTCTAAATCTTCTTCTTCCACTTTAGGAACACATCTGAGACTTCATTTTTATATTGCGTGGTATACACCCACACACGTCTAGAGAAGTCATCAACAAAAGTAACAAACCAATGCCTGCATCTCAAAGATGCAACTTTGGAAGCTCCCCATATATCTGTATGAACATAATCTAGTATCCTCTCAGTCCAATGGATAACTATACAAAACTTGACTCTAGTCTGCTTGCCCAAAACACAATGCTCACAGCATCCAAGTTTACAGGTCTTTGTACATTTCAACAGTCCTTGCTTTACCAAACTTTGCAAAGCTTTCTCACCTACATGCCCCAAGAGCATATGCCATAATCGGGTAGTGTCAGAAACAACATCTTCTATACTGTCAGTGATTGTCATTGCTCCACCTACAACGGTACTTCCTTTCAAAAAATACAAATTGTTTTGTCGAGTACCTTTTGTCACTACCAATGCACCCAAAAACTCCACCTTCTGTGGTAATTTTGAGACCTTTAGATTCTAAAGCACCCAATGAGATGAGATTTTTCCTTAAATCTGGTATCTATCGGACATGTGTCAACACTCTGATTGCTCTATCATGCAATCTCAAACGGATTTTACTTAACCCTTACTTTTACAGACATTATCATTACCCGTAAAAATTGATCCACCATCCAACTCCTCAAAGCTGAAAAACCAGTCCCTATTGGGACAAATATGATAAGTGCAACCCGAATCTAAAATCTACTCCTCAGAATGGTTTGACAATGATGAGCTAATAAGTGCAAATTCAGAATCACCATCTACAACATGTACAATATTTTCTTTTGGATTCTTTTTGTACTGGAACTGGAGAGCATCTTCTTGAGTTAGAGTCGATTATCAACGCTCGTCATGTACTTATCATCCAACATCTTCCACAACTTCTGAGTCGAATTCTCCTTCATAACAAAATATTTCTGATCTTTGGCAAGACAAAGCCTAATGGTATCACAAGCATGACGATTGATCTTTACCCAATCCTTCTCCTCGATAACTTTTGATTTGTCCTCCTGGAGAGCAATATCAAACTCTTGATGATATAACGCATCTATAACTTCGCATTGCCACATGCCGAAGTTGTTCGTTCCATCAAATTTCTCCACCTCGAATTTTGCGTTCGAACCATAGTCCTAGTTGAAGGCGAAGATTTAGGAGGCGACTCTTCTGACATCACTTTGTGAAGCACCACTTAATGAATCACAAATTGGAGAAGCATCTGCAAATTTTTTTAAACAATTGCAGTAGGTTGGCACCAATAAAGGAGCAAAATGCAGCAAATGCCAGACTGCAAAGCTAGAGAACGCAAGAAGAAGCAAAGGTTGCAGCAGAAAATGGCGGTGTTGCAAGTAGAGACAGTAGTGGCAGAGGTAACACCATAGTAGAAATGCAGCAGTAGCGAAACGACAACAACAGATGGCACAAGCGAAGGCAGCAAGCAGAGGTGGAGGCTGCATGCGAAAAGTAGACGAAAAACAGCATTGCTAGTGGCTGCAGGCAGAAAGCGACAGAGGCAGGAGCAATGTCGCTGCTATCAACAAATGGCAAGTAACCCAGTCTCGCACAAGGAGAACGGCCGGAAAAAAAAAATGACTCTCTGTCTCATTTCCTTTTCTCTGTTCTGAGAAATGTAGAGATGACAAAGACTTAAAATGGTAGCGGCTGAAACATTTGACCTTCTTCTTCTTCTCGATTTCAATTGGTTTTTTTTTAATCTACATTTCTCGGAAACGGTTGGCCTCTGGAAACAAACCACCGCCCATTTTTTTTTAAGTTTCCTCGTTTTTTGCCTCCTTTTTTCATTTTTTTTCTCTTCAAATCTTTATCGATCTGCTCTCTCAGATCTCCTTCTCTCTGCTCGATGAAGGGGCACACACCAGAAACCCAATTTTCGCACAAGGGAACGGATGAAATGCAAGGCTCTCGGTATCATTTTTTAATACCTCTTTTGACCAACAGATCACCTGCTTCAAATCCCTATCAACTGACGGTCAAGACCTTCACCTGTGATACCCTGACCGGTAAGAGCGTTGGGCGTTGGGAGTCCCACGTCGGAAGTGGAGGCAAAATTTGAGGGGTTTATAACTGATTCCCATAACCGACGGATATGTTCGACGAGTTGGGTATTAAATCTGGGCCCATTAGGTACAAAATAACTCTTTTTATTTTTGGATTTTTTGAAAAAAATACAGTAAATTATGGACTTATTGGCTGTGTAATTTTTTCATTAAATATGGATTGCTTACATGTTCAAATGTTATTTTGAATTTACGACATTGAGATTTTCCAAAATAATTAATAACATTATAAAAAAATCAAAAAAATTGTAGAAAAGTTATAGAAATAATGTGACAATTTATTGAATTGGTTATTGAACCGATAATCACTTAAAGTATTTATTATAAACTTGTAAGCAGGTGGGCTTCATATTAGCGTTAATGATAATGTTAATTCTGCAATGTTGCAGTCCATTTCCAAACCTTTCCAGCTATGATATCATTAATTCCAAAATTATTGCACTAATAACGCTAAAAATTTTGAGTCAATTTAAAGTTCAAAAAAATCATACCCATGAAGGCCAGATCTATTGTCAGATTTAATTGCTGATTTTAAGCCCATATTTATGGTTGATTTTAAGGTTCAAGAAATTTTGGTTGTTTATTTAATTATGGATTTTACGCCTTAAATTTTCAAATTGATGGAATTTTAAATCTGACAAATAATTGCTAATTTTAAGCCCACATTAACAATTTATTGTTGATTTTAAGCCCATCTTTATTGTCTGATTTAATTGCTGATTTTAAGCCCAATTTTGAGCCCATATTTATTGTCTGATTTAATTGCTGATTTTAAGCCCAATTTTGAGTCAAATTAAAGTTCAAAAAAATCAAATTAACGTTATTGTCAATGTAAAGTTCAAAAAAATCATACCCATGAAGGCCAGATCTATTGTCAGATTTAATTGCTGATTTTAAGCCCATATTTATCGTTGATTTTAAGGTTCAAGAAATTTTAGTTGTTTATTTAATTGTGGATTGTACGCCTTAAAATTTCAAATCGGTGGAATTTTAAATCTGACAATTAATTGATACAAACATTAGATTGGTATCTAGTCTTATAATTTTAAAATATAAAATTTTGATTGTTATAAATAATTGAACTCTATTACTAAAATATGATAATTAGAAGAAAAGTTTCATTATATCTCTCTAATCATGAAATTTTCTACATATTTCCCCTAATAATATAGAGCACGATGCATGATAAATGACTGAAAATGACCACACTCCAGTTTCCTTTCGTTTTTAGACTTTTCTCTTTCAACATCTACTTTTATAATTTTAGCAAGAATCCTCATGTGAAATGTATTTATCCGTTCCAATTATTTTTAATTTTTTTTAAAAACGTTGTCATTTTTACCTTATTTTTAGTTTAGATCTTGCATGAATGGTTTTAAAAAGGTTTAAGAGTATGTTCATATGTGAAATGTATTTATCCGTTCCAATTTTTTTTCTTTTCATTTATCATTCTTAAGTAATTTTCATCAATTTTTTTTAATTTTGGCTCTAAGATAATCCTGATTTTGGGTTTTTTTTTAATAATTTAATGCACTGAAATCGAGTGTTGATGAATTGAATGGAAATGCTTTAATATAATTGATATAGTTTCTAAGGTGCTTCTGTTATTTTCATTTCAAGTTTTTCAAAAAAAATTATAAAATCTTTACTTTCAAAGAAAATTCTATTTTCAGGTTTCTTGTGAAAAATTTAATGAAATGACATGCAAATATTTATGAAATTAAATGAAGAGTCCTTGATGTGATTGATATAGTTTACAGGATTTTTATATACTTTTTCTAATTTTCCAATATTTTCATGAAATTCAGAATTTTTTACCAAAAAAATCCTTAGAATTGTAATAGAAAATGCATGTCATCATGGAGCACTTGAAAAGATGAATTTCATATATAAGGTGTTTCCTCTTAATTGCTTTTGATTTTCTAAAATTTTGGACATTTTTCAATTATTTAGTACATACTTGATTCTTATTGAAATTTTAGCTCTTTAGAATATAATACTCTATGAAAGAGACCTTTTAAACAAAATATGTGTATACTAGATTTCACATTTTTTTTCTATTTTTTTACTTTTTTGAAAAAGAATTAAAAATAATGAAGGAAGGACAGAGAGTGAGTATTAACCATAAATGGTCAATATATATATATATATATATATCGGTTGATACATATCCATTAGCGTTTTTTAAAATCCTTGGCCTATTTATCATTTATCTCTATTGTTATAAAAGTAGGAAGGGTGTTTTTCTTCCTTGTTTACACTAAAAAAATGATGGATGCACTAATATATCGAGAAATGTTGAATCACACCTCACTATTTTCTTTCTTTTTGAGTTTTTTTTTAATACCATATAAAAATAAATTGAACATATACTTAATGAAATGTAGATCGACCAATTTTCATTAACAAATCTAGTATATAGCGACTTGATCTTAATGATCAAAATCATAAGAAATTGTAAAAAAAAAAAATCATGGATGCCTGATGATTTCAATATTTAAGATCAAGGGGCTAAAATCTAAATTTATGGTTAAAATAGTCAACTTGTAGCTCATTAAATTTATTTTCAATCCATGTGGTTAGTATTTTAAAATGAAAAAATAATTTTCTGGAGGATTACTTGGATTTCATGTGTGGACTTCTTCAACTAAATGTTGCTGGGACCACTTTGAATCTCATTTCTTATTTTTCTTTATACCCTTATATTCTCTTCTTAGCATTGTTATATTTCTTCTCATTTTTCTCTTTTTATTCTAATAGAGATGCAATCAATCACAGTCCTAGAGTTTGAGCCAAAGCTATGATACCAAACTGTCACGCCCGACCAAAAGGAGGGCCCGGAACGTGACCGATTTTTTTTTTTGAAAAAGACGACACTCAAGAAGTCTAACTGGGCCGGATCAACAGTTAGGCTCAAAGGTCGAACATGATCCCAACATGTGGACTCAAACATATACCATAAGCCTACCCATCATAAACACAATCATAAGCACATAATTCCAACACTAAATTATTATTATACTATCAGAGTAACTACAGTCGAATGATAGTTTACTCTGAGTATAATACATCACATTTAAGCAAACTAAGTACCACACTCGGTACTTTACAAAAACAACCGGTTCTAAGAACCAAAAAGCAAAGATAAGGGTCCCCTCAGTGGGAATCCCAAAGCAACGTCACAGCTTATCCACCCTAAACTTCAAAGAGGGTTCTCCTCCTCGGGTTCACCTCTTGAAAGGTGAGTGGGGTGAGCTAACTAGCCCAGTGAAGGAAATATAACAGTGCAGTTTAAGTAAACATCAGGTTATCAAATAATCAACAGTTGCAATATAAATATCTCATGCTTGATAATAAACTCAATATCAGATATAATTTCATCATCAAATATATTCTCATCATCTTTTCCATTACTGTTGTCATCCACTTAACCCCTAGATACTATACTGACACTAATAGTATTAAGTTCCAACACGGTTAAAATACATCCTTACAAGTACATCTCCGGTATACACCTCAAAATCGGTACTGACACACCTTGACAGTCACTGTCGACCCACCTGGTCCAGTAGATGTAACAGACACACTCAGCTCGACGATGGTTCAGTAGTAAAAGGTACATGGAAGCAGTATCACATAACTCATAATCAACATAAGTATTTATAATCACCATAAGCACTTTTTACAACAGTGCATCATATCTAGGCACATGGTTGGGTTCATCAAACTGGAAACCACTCATTGCTCAAGATTCACCTCGTTAAACCTGATTACATCCACTGTAAAGTTAAGTTCCCTCACCGTAAATATGTGGTATCGCGGTTTTTTCAACAAGCAAACAAATGCATAATCAATTATAAGTCAACATGCATAGCATCAAATGCATACATAGTAATATTTCAAAACCATACTTGTTTTCCAAAAAATCTCCAAGGTAAATGGAATTGAATCTCCTACTTGGTTTCTAACCATTTTAAGTCAAAATAATCCACAATATAAAAATAATAAGGTGCTTAGTCCAAAACTCATATTGTCTTCTAGGCATGACCAGATTAACTTATTGAGTTAGGTCTAGATACTCAGGTCACTTCTTGGTTCTCTTCTGGATAGGACCAGATTTGACATGTTAAATAAGGCATCGAGGTCACTCAGTGCCCGACAAATATAGCGTCTGTAACACCCATCCCGCGGGTATGGTACCACTGATACCTAGCTACAAAATAGAAAAAGACAAAATACCGGTATTTTTTTTTTTTGTTTTCTTTTCCACTAACAACAACTGTAAAGTTTTAATAAAAGTACCACAACATTCAACCAACATGACCAAGTAATAAACAGTTATTACAGTTATCCATAATATCAAACATCATTCGAAATAAACACGTAATGTGGTCTCTCTAAGTAGCAAAAGGAGAGTACGCCAAACACCCCTCGGCTGTCAACACCTAGACCTGATCTTGGGACCCGTTGGGTCGCGCCTCCACTGAGCAACCTGAAAGGCAAGGAGGGTGAGTATTGCATACCCAGTGAAAGAACAAGTAATTTTATTCACACTAAATAAACCACATTGCGAAGCTATCACCGCAAGGTATCAAAATATATCTACATATGCAATCCCGCGTAACACACACGACTCACCACACGTGCTAATCAACGAGTGTCTGACCAAACCATCACCACTCAGACTGTCCCAACCCCGTAGGTGTCATAGTTTGGAATATCCCCTCAAATCATGACTCAGACTGTCCCCACCCTATAGGTGTCATAGTCTGAAAATATACATCATATCACAATTCAGACTGTCCCCACCCTACAGGTGTCGTAGTCTGGAAATATACATCATATCACAACTCAGATTGTCCCCACCCTACAGGTGTCGTAGTCTGGAAATATACATCATATCACAACTCAGACTGTCCCCACCCTACAGGTGTCATAGTCTGGGAATATACATCATATCACAACTCAGACTGTCCCCACCCTACAGGTGTCTTAGTCTGGGAATATACATCATATCACAACTCAGACTGTCCCCCCCTACAGGTGTCATAGTCAGACTGTCCCCACCCTGTAGGTGTCATAGTCTGGAACAACACATCGGCAGCCCAACTGCCTGATTCCCATCAAAGAATATACCTACCCGCATCCAATCGTCGGGTAGTCTACGCCATGCGCCCGCAGTATGCCCCACATAGTGCCCAACCCCAACTACCCGACAAGTTAGGGGGGAACTCTAAGTCCTTGTGTAGCCTAATCTCTAAGCCATCGTCATCCCACCTATACCAGTTACACGCATGTAGGGATAATTTCTGACATGTTATCAACATTGTATAACGATCATAATTGGACGCATGCATTATCATTTATGACCTAGCATCATGTCATTACACATCATGTTGTCAATCGATTACATTTAAACAAGCAAACATGCATATACTACACATTATCACATCCAGTCATTATGATCTTTACCATCACTGAACACGAGTATGCGGAGTGGTCCCCTCGCCACATAATCATCTGAATGGTTCCCTTGCCGAGTGGCTAAACAAACATAGGGGATCCATTCCACGTACCTCATGTCATTCAATTAGTTAAATATAGGAACATGTATAAATGCGTATGGTAAAAGTGTGATAGTTCCCTCACTTGTGTGCGTTTTGAAATTAACCGCGAGAAAACGAGTCTGCCGAGTTGGAGGGGACTTGATCTGTCGAAACAAGAGCACGGGAATAAGTAAACAAGTAAAACAAGCCAACAAAGTCTGAACTGAAAATGGACTCGAAACTGGGCCGGGCCTGGAACCGAGCTGGGCCCAAAGGATGGGCCAGGCTGAAGCATGGCCGAGCTGGGCCAGGAAAGGCCCTACAGCGAGCTGAGATGGGCCTGACTCTCGGGGCCCAAACTCAGACTCAGCCGAGTCAACTCAGCTACCCAGCCGAGTTAACTCGACTGCCCAGCTGCGTTGACTCAGCAACCCAACCAAGGGGAGGAGAAAGGGAAAAACAAAGGGAAGGGGGAAGAGAGAAAGGGGGAAGAATATCACGGAAAACTCGAGTAAGAAATCAGGGGAAAGAAGAAAAATCGGGGAAGAGGGGAAAGACCAGTGGAAATCAATGGTGGGAGTGGGAAGGAAGAAGGGTAGGAGGATGGGGGAGAAGAAAAGAAAAAATACGTAGCTCGGTCGGGAAGCGACGGCGATTTCAGCGATGCCGGACGTCTGGGTGAAGAGAGGAGAGTGGTCGGAGAATGAGAGAGGCAGAGGGTCCGAGAGAGAGAAGGAAATCCGAAAGAAGAGAAGAAGAAGGAGAGATGATGAAGGTGTCGTGACACTGTAGCTGCGTGCTACAGTGCACGGCGCAAAGAGGGGTTATAAGGGATCTAGGGTTTAGGGTTTTGGGCTTTTTTTTTTAAAAAAAAAAAACATAAAACTAGAACCTTTCGAAAAACAACGTTTCAAAACTAGAAGGAAAATCAGATGTCAAACCTTGTATGAGGAAAAATGTGATTTTCAATTAGTTGGCATGACAAAAATATTAAATAATTCAAATTACTAAAACGCCCTTCGAGTCTCTAAGCTCAGGATCGGGCGAAACAAGACCTACTACGGGACCTACACTCTCCCGATTTCTACTAAGACCCTAAAATCCCGACAAATCGGATTGGGTCGGGTCGTTACAGCGCCGGCCTGGAAGTGAAGTCACTCAGTGCCCGACCAATAGAGTCGGCCTGGAAGTGAATAAATAGTAGATAAACTATAGTAATAAAAGAAGAGGGTTCGTACCACTTTTAATTTATCAATGGGGTATAACATCACATGCATCATAACCAAGCAATATTTTACACTTAAAAACTGGGTCCCTCGGAACAAGCCTCGGAACCAGGTACTGTGGCTTCAGATCATCCGAACCACTGCCTAAACTAGTCACTGACTTCAGACTGTGGGTTTGCCTTTGGATCGTTCGAAGATCGGGTCTCGGATCTTCCGAAGGTCCTTCCGAATCGAAAGAAATCGAAAAACTAGTCTCGGTGGGTCTATGTGTCTCGGAACATGCCGAGTAAAGCTCGGATTGTCCAAGAGAGGTTCGGTCCTTCCGAACTCGGCTCGGAACATCCGGGCGAGTCTGGCTAACCTCGGACGCTTCAGGGCTTCGGGTGAAGCTTGGAACGTCCGAAGGGGTCCTCTCGGACCGTCCGAAGTGTGTGACCCTCGGACCGTCCGAGAGTCGTCTTCCTCCACTATCTGCAACAACAAACAGTAACGGGGAGACACTGCATGAAATACGAAATCTGAAAACAGTGGATTTTCCGGATTCGATTTTCACATCCAACAGGTCAGATGGACTCCCCCGAGAGTCCTCTTTCCATAGGGAGTGGTTTGGAGCTTTAAAGCTCAGTAGGCCATCCGATTTTAAAATGAAAAGCACACGATACAAAGAAAACCAAGTTTTTCCCTAGAATTTAAAATGGTTTTACACACTCAAAACTTAGCCAAAATCAGTTTTTCTTGATTCTAAACCACTTAGAATTGAAAGAGGAATACAGTGGCTACCTTCACTTGAGTTCCTGGGCTGAAAATTCGATCTTTGAAAAACTTCCCTCTAAGCTTACAGTTGATAAAAATAGGGAAAACAGAGGCAAGGGATCGACTTGGAAAACCAGAGAGTAGAGAACTGAGAGGGAAGAGAGCTTGGGAGTTTGATCAGCTGGGTTGAGGCCAATTTATAGAAAATTTGCAAAGGGTGGCCACTGCATGCAGCTGCTGCCGACATCCCGAACAGTGTAACCACTGTTCGGTACTCTTGGTTGCAGATCAGTCCCCCTCGACTTCCAATTTTGTAAATAAGTCCTTGTTTGATAAAAACTTGATTTTTTTATTAACTAAAAGCACAATTTTAAAAAATCAAAAACTTAATCCAACCTTACAGATAAGTTGGGTTTTAAAAACTATAATTATCATAAAAATTTGGAGACCTAAACTCACTAAAACCATCGATTTAAATAAACATTATTTACGTGTTTTAACTTGTGTTAAATAAAATAATTTGAAATCCTCAACTTTGGGGTTTGAAAGAATAAAATAGATCATACTAAAATGGTCTAATATAATATATTTGTTTTAAAATTTATCTCATTTCCAAAACCATTTAAAAATATTTATTTCTCCCTTTCGGGGTTTTGACGGGCGGTTTTAAACACTATTTTCTGAAAATAAAATTATTTTAAAATCAGAAATAGGAATCCTTAACTAAGGAGAATAATATCAACCAATAACATTCACATAATAACACAAATAATAAAAGAATGAGCGATAAATTACCATTTTGCCCCTCCAACTGGACGAGCTGGATCACTGAGCTTTCGAGCTCGATTGGGCCACACTTAGACTTTTCACAAAGCCCTAACCGTAATCTTTCAGATTAACCGGTCTAAATAGGATTTATCAGGCTAATCACTCCTAATCTGGGTCAGGGTATTACAGACCCACTTCTTTCTCGATTGTCTTCATCAGATCTTGCTTCAGAAAGATTCCCCGTCTTTCACTTCTCTCGCCGTCGGTATTGATTCCGACCCAGATTAGATCTGAGATCTGTGTTGTTGATTCGTCCCCTGCAACAGCCAACTAACCTCTCTCCACAAGGGGCCTTGTTCTCACCGACTTCACATCAAAAGGAAGAATCGTTGGTCTGCTGCTACTCCTTCCATATTTGGGTGTTTTCCGATCTGCATCAGCCGCCACCTTTGGCCTCTCAGTTTCTTCACTCATCGCTTTCAGATCTGATTCAGATCAGTTGTAACTGATTTTTCGCCGGCTTCTAACCCAGATCTGAGATCTGCTGCCCATTCTGCCTTGCAATACCGAGTGGCTAAAATCGGAAAAATCCAAGTTGAGGGAGGGACATCAGAATACTTTCTCGTCCATGACTTGTTTATGTTAGTTGTTTGTCAGATCTCAGATCAGCATTGTTTCCTTCAAGCGACCAGATCTGCCCTGTGTTCTCATCAACAAGTGCCTCATTTATTTGCCACCATCGCTGCAACCAGCCTTCCTTTTTGTTCCTTTTCTACAAGGAGATCTGTTGTTCTTCAGATTTGGCTCTTATAAGATCTGAGATTTGAAGTACTATATACGTTCGCTGCTTCTGAAATTTTTCGGCGTTCCCTTCTCCACTTGAGAGTCGTTCTGCTGATCCCTCTCTCTAGTTTTGAGAGAAAACAAACCAGCTGCAGACACTGCCTTATTTCTGAGGGGAAAAAAAAAGGGATGGGTGGCTTCAAATCTGTTCCCAGCACTCAGATCTATTATTACAAGTTCATTTGCCCAGTACTTTGTTGCCACTTTGGATGGAGGTCGTCCTCTATGAAGCGAAAATTGTTTTCAGAACTGTCGCTGAAGCACCTTGTTGCTACTCTTCTAATGTTTCACTATGAGCATCTCTATCTGCATCCAATGAAAAGGATCACCATGGAGGTGACCATGTAATACCCTAACCTAGATTAGGCATGTTTTAGCTTAATAATCCTGCTTAGACCGGTTAATCACGAAGATTACAGTTAGGGCTTTGTGAAAAGCCCAAGTGTGGCTCAATCTAAGCTCGAAAACTCAGTGACCTAGCTCGTCCAGTTAGAGAGGCAAAATGGTAATTTACGGCTTATTATTATTGTTGTATCTATTGTGTTTTTATGTGATTATTATTTGATGATATTAGTCTCCTTAGTCAAGGATTTCTATTTCTGATTTTAAAATAATTTTATTTTCAGAAAATAGTATTTAAAACCACCCGTCAAAACCCCGAAAGGGAGAAATAAATATTTTTAAATGGTTTTTGAAATGAAATAAATTTTGAAACAAGTATATTATGTTAACCATTTTAGTATGGTCTAGTTTATTCTTTCAAACCCCAAAAATGAGGATTTTAAATTGTTTTATTTAACACAAGTTAAATTACATAAATAGTGATAAATTATGATTTTTATTTAAATCTATGGTTTCTAGTAAGTTTTAAATTCCCAATTTTATACTGATTAGAGTTTTTAAAGCTCAACATATCTGTAAGGTTGGATTAAATTTGTGAGTTTTTAAAATAATGTTTTTAGTTAAAAATCGGTTGTTTTATCAAAACAGGGACTTATTTGCAAAACCAAAAGGATCACCAAACAGTATGGTTACTGTTTC
The DNA here is from genome assembly GCA_022113865.1 of Chimonanthus praecox. Lineage (NCBI taxonomy): Eukaryota > Viridiplantae > Streptophyta > Magnoliopsida > Laurales > Calycanthaceae > Chimonanthus > Chimonanthus praecox. The sequence continues at coordinate 69,854,502 of CM039088.1, forward strand.
GAACGTAAGCCGCAGCTGCATGCAGTCGCATCCAGTGGCCATCCGGCCACCATCCACCGATGAAATTTTCTATAAATTACCCTCAAATGAGTTAATCTCCTCCCACACCTTCATCTCTTCTCTCTTAGTCTCTCTGCTCTCTATGAAAAACCAGCCGAGCCCCCTTCCTAGCCTCTATTTCTTCAAAGTTTTATCACCCGTAAGCTTTAAAGGAAAGATTTTTGAAAATCAGATTTTTCAACCTAGGAACTCCAAGGAAGGTAACCACTGTGTTCCTCTTTCAATTCCAATCGGTTTAGAATCAAGAAAAACCAAATTTGACCATGTTTTGAGTGTTTAAAACCATTTCAAAGTTAAGGAAAAACTTGATTTTCTTTATATCAGTAGGTTTCATTTTAAAATCTACTGGCCGGCGGAGTTTTAAAACTCCTGATCACTCCCTATGGAAAGAGGACTCCCTGAGGAGTCCATCGGACTGGCTAGATGTGGAAATGAAATTCGGGAAACCCACTGTTTTCGGATTTGTATTTCATACAGTGTCTGCCGTCACTGTCTACTGGTGCAAACAGTGGAGGAAGACGACTCTCGGATGGTCCGAGGGTCACACCCTTCGGACGGTCCGAAAGGAACCCTTCGGACGTTCCGAGCTTCCCAAAGCCCAGAAGCGCCCGAGGCTAGCCAGACTCGCCAGATGTTCCGAGCCGAGTTCGAAAGGACCGGACCACACTCGGACGATCCGAGCCTTGCTCGGCATGATCCGAGACACACAGACCCCCGAGACTTGTTTTTCAGACTTTTCAGTTCAGAAGGACCTTCGGACGATCCAAGACCAGATCTTCGGACGATCTGAAGTCAGACCCTCAGTCCAAGGTCAGTGACTACTGTAGGCAGTGGTTCAGATGATCCGAAGCCACAGTACCTGGTTCCGATGCATGTTCTGAGGGACCAGTTTTAAGTGTATAATCTTGTTTGATTGAATGATGATGTATATGATTGTTATACCCAAATTAAAAATGTGTACTAACCCTCTTCTCTTATTACAATAGTGTATCTACTATTGTATTCACTTCCAGGGCGACTCTATTGGTCGGGCACTAAGAGTTTCACTTACAGGCCGACGCTATATTTGTCAGGGACTGAGTGATCTCGAGGCCTTACACAACATGTCAAGTCTGGTTTTATCCAGAAGACAACCGAGAAGTGACTTGAGTATCTACACCTAAACAATAAGTCAATCTGGTCATGCCCAGAAGACAATATGAGTTATGGACTGAGCACCTTATTTATTATTCTATTATGGATTATTGTAATCTAAAAAGTTTAGAAACCAAATAGGAGACTCAATTCCATTTACCTTCGATATTTTTGAGAAAAACAAGTATGGTTTTGAAATACTTGTATGTATACATGTGAATGCTATGTGTCGACTTATGATTGATTGTGCACTTGTTTGTTTGTTAACAAAGACCGCGATACCATACAGATACGGTGAGGAAACTTAACTTTCCAGTAGGTGTAAAGGTTATAGGAGTTGGATCTGAAGCAATGAGTGGTATCAAGTTTGATGAATCCACTCATGTGCCTAGACATGATGCACTGTTTTAAGAAGTGCTTATGGTAATGGTGAATACTATGATGTTAATCATATTGAAATGTGTAATACTGCTTCCACGTGCCCTTGACTATTGAACTAATATCGGCCATGTGTGTGAGATGTTTTACGTCTACTGGACCATGGGTGTCGACAGTTGCTGACTTGAGGAGTATTAGTATCGGCTATGTGAGAGCCGGATATGTACTTGTAAGGATGTATTTTGACCGTTTTGGGACTTAATAAGATGGTCTCAGCGTAGTATGTAGGCGTTACGTTGGATGACAGTAGTATTGGAAGAGATGATGAAATGTGGAATGATGATGAGATTATACTTGAATTTGTTATCAAGCATAAGATATTATATTGCAACTGTTGATTATTTGCTAACATGTTGTTTACTTAAAACTACACTATTATATTTCCTTCACTGGGCTACTTGGCTCACCCCACTCACCTTTTAGGAGATGAATCCGAGGAGGAGAACCCTCTGTTTGAAGCTTAGGGTGGATAAGCTGCGATGTTGCTTTGGGATTCCCACTGAGGGGAATACCCTTATCTTTGCTTTTTGGTTCTTCGAACCGTTTGTTTTTGTAAAGTACTGGGTGTGGTACTTGATTTGTGTTAACTTGATGTATTAAAAGACTAGCATGTATCTGTAGTTACTCTGATGATATTTTTAATGATAATTCAGTGTTGGAATTATGTGTTCATGTTATGTGTTATTGATTGTGTTATGTAGGTAAACTTATGGTAAATGTTTGAGTCCACATGATTAGGATCATGTGTGACCTTTGGGCCTAAACTGTTGATCCGGCCCAGTTAGACTACTTGAGTGTCGTCTTAGTTTTCAAAAAAAAAAAAATCAGTCGCATTCCTGGTCCACCCTTCGGGTCGGAGCATGACAGCTTGGTATAAGAGTTTCGGCTCAAACTCTAGGAGTATGATGGGTTACAACCTACTTAGACTTGTTTTTGACTTTAGAACTGCAATTGTTTTTGACATTTTCCTGTTTTTGTGATACAAACATGTCAATCAATGTAGAGTACACCTAGTTGTGGGACGAGGGACCCCTAGCTGTTCAATAGATCTGGTTTCTTCAGATGATTCCAGCGTTCCATACTTCGTCAATGAAGTTGTGCCTAATGAGGACATGGAAGTGGCATTGCCCGAGTACCATGTTGGGGTTGTTTCAGAAGAGGATGTGAGAGATATTCCAAACTTAGAAGAGTCTGTAGGGGAGATAGGCTCGCCTGAGTATACTCCAGCTACTCCTACTTCGGATGAGTGGACGGACTATATGTACGAATTGTGCAATCAGGAAGGGCACAATTGTACTTATTGCCCCTACCCTATTGATGTTATCTGCCCTGTTTGCAGACTTTGCGGGCATGGGAGCGCAAGGACTAACTGTCCTTATGTTGGGGGACCAGGGATCATACCCTGTTTGACCTATGGAGTGTTCGGGCACAAGTCGGCGACTTGCCCTGACAACTTTTTTATTTTGGGGATGATGCAGGGTCTTCTTTGGAAGATTAGATTAGAGTGTGTCAGGGAATCGGGGAGATTTTTTTAAGGTTTGAGTCATGTTTTGTTGTTTTGAAGGGTTTTTAAACCCTACTAACCCTTGTAATTGTAATGCAATTTGAATGATTTCTAATGATTTGTGCAAGCTTTTGTGATAGATTGGGTTTGAAACCGGTAGAAGTAGCTAACCCGCTAATGGTAGTATCAGCCTTGGGTAAGAAAGCCTTGGTAAACCAGAGGTGTAGATCTTGTGTTTTTAAATTAGCAGTGTAGAGTTGTCCTATGATTTTCTTGTGTTGGAAATGACGAACTTTGACATCATCCTTGGTATGGATTGGTTGTTAGTTTTTGAGGTTCTGATCGACTGTTCTCAGAGGAGAATTTGTGGGGTCTCCTCAACCAATGAGAGGTTTATGGAGAAGTTGGTACCCTATGAGAAGATGAGAGTCACTTTCTATGGTATTAGGGCGTATCCTGGTAGTGTGGTGGTGAGCATAGGTTGGGAAGATGTAGGTGGTGTAGGGTCTGTTGCTCCTCGGGTGGTGTGTGAGTTTATGGATGTGTTTCCTGACCAGTTGGCTGGGCTACCTCCACGTCGAGAGATAGAGTTTGTTATAGACCTACAGCCAGGAACATCTCCAATTTCCATGGCACCTTATCGGATGGCGCCGGCTGAAAAGAGAGAGCTAGCTGCTCAGGTAGATGAGCTTCTTAGTCTTGATTTTATCCGTCAAAGGAACTCCCCGTGGGGCGCACCTGCTCTCTTTGTGAAAAGAAGGATGGATCGATGAGGATGTGTATATATTACCATCGGCTTAACCAGGTAACTATTAAGAATAAGTATCCATTGCCTAGAATAGACGGCCTCTTTGATCTTTTGAGGGGATCGAGATGTTTTTTGAAAATCTATTTGAGGTTGGGTTACAATCAGTTGCAGATTCGAGAGGAAGACGGATGCAGTATGGTTTGTACAAGTTTGTAGTGATGCCTTTCGGTTTGACTAACGCGCTAGCCATGTTTATGGATTTGATGAATCGCGTGTTCCGACCGTACCTGCGAGAGTTCATGATAGTCTTCATAGACGATATCTTGATCGTTTCATCGTCAGAGGAGGAGCACGAGCGTCATCTATGCATTGTTCTTCAGACTCTTCGAGAGCATCAGTTGTTCGCTAAGCTGAACAAGTGCGAGTTTTGGTTGACTCAAGTGCAGTTTCTGGGACATGTGGTGTCTCCAGGAGGGATCTCGGTAGATTCAGCGAAGGTAGAAACAGTGAAGACTTGGGAGAGTCCCAAGAACGTGTTCGAGATCAGAAGCTTTTTGGGATTAGCAGAATATTACCGAAAGTTTATCCCATACTTCTCTCAGATCGCGGTGCCGATGACTCCGCTAACGAGGAAGAACGTTAAGTTCGAGTGGAGCGAGGCTTGTGAAAGAGCATTCTAAGAGCTGAAAGAGAAGTTGACTACGTCTCCAGTGTTGGTAATACCCGAGCAAGGACGAGGTTACGATGTGTATTGCGACGCGTCCAAGTTTGGTTTGGGTTGTGTGCTGATGCAAAAGGGGAAGGTAATAGCTTATGGTTCCAAGCAATTGAGGGGACATGATCAGAACTACCCCCTTCATGATTTAGAGTTGGCAGCCGTAGTATTCTTGTTAAAGTTGTGGAGACATTACTTGTATGGTGAAGTTCAATGTGTTTTCTGATCACCATAGTCTCAAGTATATCTTCACTCAGAAAGACCTGAATATGAGGCAGCGAAGATGGATGGAGTACCCGGGAGATTACGACTTCAGCCTCTCTTATCACCCAGGGAAGGCCAACGTAGTGGCCGATGCCTTGAGCATGAAGTTTCACAGCAACGTGGCGAGGATGGCATCCTTGCAGTGGAAAATGTTGGAAGTTCTGTCCGAGTATGATCTGGAGTTGATCGAAGGAAACTGGTCAACAAGAATCCATAGTTTGGTTCTACAACCCGAGGTAATTAGATTGGTGATGGAAGGACAACAGAGCGATCCAGAAGCAAAGGAGTTGGCGACTCAGCTTTCAGAAAGAACGACCTTGGAAAATTGAAAGATCAAGGCGGACGAAAGTCTTACTTTCAAAGATAGACTTTTTGTACCGAAATCGGACGAGTGCAGGAGAAAGGTGCTTGATCATTTTCATCGTTCTTGCTTTGCAGTGCATCCTGGTGGTACGAAGATGTATCACGACTTGCGGCGACTGTTCTGGTGGAAAGGCATGAAGCGAGAGGTAGCAGATTTTGTGTCAAAATGCTTAACTTGTCAACAAGTGAAAGCGGAACATCAACGACCTGGTGTTCGGGTGACTCTCGGAACGTCCGAAGGGTACCTCTCGGACCGTCAGAAGTGTGTGACCCTCGGACCGTCCGAAGCTCGACTCTCGGACCGTCCGAGAGTCATCTTCCTCCACTGTCTGCATCAGCAGACAGTGATGAACAGACACTGCATGAAATATGAATCCGGAAATAGTGGGTTTCCTGGATTCGATTTTCACATCCAACCGGCCAGATGGACTCCTCAGTGAGTCCTTTTTCCATAGGGAGTGGTTTTATTCTTTAGCACAGATTAGGCCACCCGATTTTAACACCGAAAACACACTGGTGCAGGAAAATCCATAATTTTTCTTAAACTTAAAATCAGTTTTACACACCCAAAACTTGGCCAAAATCGATTTTACTTGATTCTAAACTAATTAAAATTTGGAAATGAACACAGTGGTTACCTTCACTTGAGTTCCTGGGCTGAAAAATCTGGTTTTTGAAAATCTTCCTTCTTAAGCTATGGTTGTAAGAACTGAGAAAACTGAGTCTAAGGGGAGAGATTGGCTGGGAAAAATTCAGAGCAAACTGAGACTCAGAGAGAAGAGATGAAAGTCTCAGGGAGTGTGATCAGCTGATGGAGGGCTAATTTATAGAAGTTTTGATCCCCATCGGCCACTGCATGCCACTACATGCAGCTGCTGCAGACGTCCCGAACAGTGTAACCATTGTTCGGTAGTTTGGTTGCAGATCAGCCCCTCCAATTTTTGATTTTGCAAATAAGCCCCTAATTGATCAAAAAACTGGATTTTTAACTTAAAACCTGATTTTAAAAGCTCACAAATTTTAATTCAACCTGATAGATAAGTTAGGTTTTAAAAACTCTAATCACCATAAAAAATTTGGAGATTTAAAACTCACCAAAAATCATAAATTTAAATAAAAACCACTAATTAACACTATTTACATGTTTTAACTTGTGTTAAATAAATGATTTAAAATCCTCATTTTTGGTGTTTGAATTAATAAACTAGACCATAATAAAATGGTCTAACATACTATACTTGTTTCAAAAATTATCCTATTTCCAAAACCATTTAAAATATTTATTTCTCCCTTTCGGGGTTTTGACGGGCGGTTTAAATACTATTTTCTGAAAATAAAATTATTTTAAAAATCAGAATAAGAATCCTTGATTAAGGAGAATAGTATCATCCAATAATAAACACATAATAACACCATTAATAAAATAATAACAATAAGCGGTAAATTATCATTTTGCCCTTCCAGCTTAACGAGCTGGATTACTGAGTTTTCGAGCTCAGATTGGGCCACACCTAGGCTTTTCACAAAGCCCCAACCGTAATCTTCGAGATTAACCAGTCTAAGCAAGGTTTATTAGGCTAAACTACGCCTAATTTGGGTCAGGGTATTACATTTTTCGCGACTCGATTTAGTAGAGGCTCAGCCTTAGCCTGAACTTGAGAAATGCTCCAAATAGTTGTCGAATGGAGAATGTACATTTACTTTTCTACAATTTATTTACTTTACTGCTTTTTATACTCTCTGGGGTGAACTCTCGGAATCCACCAAGTGGCTATCGCCTAGGGATACTCGAGACCAGGCACTAAGTACATTATTTACTTTTCTGATTTAAAACACCATGTCTTAGGTGTTATTTTCTTTATTGTGTGCTTTGTAATGATTCAAGTTTTTTCCTTGTAATTAATACTCAAACTTAAATAGTAGGTTAATTACATGTATTTTAAATTTTGACGATTATTTACAAATTTTTATTTTTTATAGTTCTTTCGAAAAAACTCGTCGAACGACGGTAAGGAGATTCAACCACTTTTTTTATTTTCAAATGCATTGTAAATTGCATTTAAACTCTAAAATTGGAAACCTTTAACTCTATGACAAATAATGGGCCCATGGACATAATATGATGGAAAATACTTGAACGGGACCAAAACGCAAGACCTGACATTGCTTACATGTAGGGGATAGAATTGAAATTATAACTGTTGGAACGTAAGCATATAATAATGTCGGAGTGCTAATGCCTAACAGTCTATAAACGCAGTATGGGACCCAGTTTTGTGTCTAGAGATTAATAGATTAAATGAATTGGATGAAACTACACTGACGTTAGTAATCAATTCAAATTATTGTGTAAATGTGGCATTGTATATGTTGTTTTAGTCATATCTTCGTGCAAGGCTTATGTGAAAATCATCATTTACCCAGTCTTGAAACCGTTAGTGCTAAGAATACAAATGGCACCATGACCATACTAGAATCTGGTTTTCTCCTATGTGAAACCCTGAGCAAAAGGGCACACGAAACGATAGATAAATGTTATAGGAACAAGACACAGGTCTTGTTATTTCATGCTTTACTTTCAGTGTTGATTTGATTTATCCTGGGATGTGGGGAGATTATATGCCTGTATAATTTAAATTTTAGCACTTTACTTATCCATAGTAATATATATGCTGAATATGATATATATGATGTATTGCATGCATTTCCATGAAAGTATGTGTTAGGAATGCATGATAGACTAAGTGAGGTAATTATGTTGAGTGTATTGGGATATAATGGGCTAAAAGATAATTTAGTCCATGTGAGAAGATAAAATGCTAAGTGGCCTTCACACACTACGTGAGCATTGGACCATATCGGCCTACAATGTGGAGCGTGTACACGTGCTAGGTGCAGCATTGGACCGTGTCGGGTCACAATGTGGAACGTATTGCGGACTGTGTGAAATACTGGTTTGCACTGTGAAAATGGTGTAGATTGCATATCGATTGACAGAGGCAGAATGTGTGTAAGAAAGACGCATGCATATAAAAATGGTAGAGATTAACCATTTTAGGGTGTTGGCGGAAGATGATAGAAGAGGCATGATAATTGCATAATTAGTTGTTTGATTTATAATATATGTGGTATATATATTATTGATTTATCTTCGCTGGTTGTTAGTTCATATCCCTTACATTGCAGGAGTTATGTTTGAAGAAGGGACTGAGGAACCCCCACTGCTGCCGTAGAAGATGTGCTCTATCATATTTCCCGCTGATGGGGAATATGTTTATTTTCATGTGAGTGACGTACTATTAATAATTGTGTCGCCTGAGGCATAAGACCTTAACATGTAATAAACCACTTTGTTTTATTTGTGCTACTCTGATGATAATGAAGTCTCCATAACCCTTGAAAACATGTAGGTCCTTGGTTTTCCAATTTGGGGATTTATTCATAGAGGATTTAACAAAAGATGGAGGAGGTAACTTGGTAACATGGACGAGTAAAAACAGAATGTTGTTGCACGGTCAAGTGCAGAAGCAAAGTATCGTGTTATGGCTTCAACCATGAGTGAAATTATTTGGCTTCGAGCTTTGATACAAGATTTAGATTTTGGTTCGACTCAACCACCACAACTGTTTTGTGATAATCAGGCTGCAATTCACATTGCTTCAAATCCAGTATTTCAGGGCGAACTAAACATATTAAGGTTGATTGTCATTTTTTTCGAGAAAATGTGCAAGCAAATGTAACACCCCTCCCTCTAACCACCCTATCAAAGTAAAATAAGATGAATGTTTGGTGGAGAGGGAAGCGAGCGTCGCGACGCGAGTCAAGTCCGAGTCCGAAGACCCGACCCTTGACTAGCCCAACTAGAGTGTGCATGAAAACATTTGCATACACTCTGGTTATCCTGAGGAAATTTAAAACATTATTCCATTGCATGAATAACAATACACATCTCAAAGCAAAATAAGGAGTTCCCAACAATAAGTGAGACAAATACAAAACTTAATTTACAAATATTAGAGTCTCATTTATTACATTTCCCCAACATATACATCATCCTTTCACATATTACATTAATTCCCAATTATCTCAAATACAAACGAAAAAATCAAAGTATTCCAGCTCCTTTCTCGCACCTATCGTGTTCACTAGTCCATCATTTGATCTGATCTCATTTGCAAAGCATTAAACCTATATACACAGTCTGAGGGGGGGAATTTATGGGCTTAGTCAATTGCCCAGTAGGAATTCCGATCATAGGTATGCACTAGGCATCATTATAATAAGTACATGTATACTTACATTTTCATTCTTAGGAAAAATCAAATATTACAAATCTTATACTTTCTCAAATCCAAGTCATATATTATTGTAGCACATTTCTCCAAAGTCATTTCCCAAAATCATTGTATAATTACCATCATAGAACGCTCATAATTCAAAAGCATACTACATATTACAAATTCTCATTTATATCGTCATAAACTTTTCATATCATATTACAAAATACCATTGTACATAAATAACTTGTATTTCATTTATCACCATCATTTCTTCATAAACATATCATATGTCATACTATTCATAATACCCCTTCCAAAACATTTTAAGAAAATACTTAACATTTTACTTCATACGTCATCATTCTAGGAGTCCTTTTAAGTGTATTTTATCATATTTCATATGCAATAACAAATCCACATCTACCTACCATACACAACTCCTATCTTCTCAACTTATATCACATTACACCTTCCCCTTAGTTATCATAACATTCGCTTATTTCCAAATACTATTTCCTTATTGTGTTTCTCATTTCACATAAGTACTAAATTTTCCATGTATTCTATTATAACGCATAACATGCTCATACTTTACTCATACCCCTCCCGTCGTGGGACTTACACATTCATAACCATTCAGTCTCATTTCTATTCCTTCTTTTGTATAACCAACAATTTAACGGTGAACCAATGGAGTTTTGCCTCCAAGACTTTCATTTACATGATCAACAATTTAATTGGCGTAGCAGTGGAGTGTTGCCTCCAAGACTCTTTATTACACAACCAATAATTTAACCGGTGTACCGGTGGAGTGTTGCCTCCAAGACACATTTCATTTACAGTATAAAGTTGTACTCAAGTTACCAACCTCCATTTCCTTTCATTACTAACCCAAGTTTCTATCATACTTTATTTGCATCTCCGGGGTGTTTCAAGTATCACAATCCACATCTTAATCTATTCGAACTTCATACAATTCACATAGTGCTACTTACTTTCTCTTCATCACACCCATTCCCATTGTTTCATAACTTCTCATCTTCTAAATACCATTCCTATTGAACGTACATGATTCATCACATAAATTCTTATGATTCCTCTACAACATTCATATTTCATTTATTCTTATAAAGTATATTTCATCATATCAATTTAGGGAATCATTTCTAAGAATTATTACCATAAAACGTCATTGTCCAATCATATTTATTGGGACATACAAAAATATTTTCCATGTCATACTAGCATCCTATTCATTTGGATAGAAAATTTATTTATAATACATTTTCTTTTCTTCATTGTTCAAAATTCATAATCAAATTCATCATAGAATATCATAACTTCAAAGTCGATATTAGTTATTAATAATAAATCACGGTGATACAACGTGGCACTCAAATGCTTCAACAAAGTAGGAAAACCTACATGTTCTTAGCCAATCAACAATAGAAGGCACTCCTCGAACTTGCTCGTTAAATCTCGGGTTCACTTCTTTGACCCTTCGTTACCCATGCATTGAGAACATCACATACATATCATTAGATTTATTTCCTATTAATTGTCATCCATTTCTAGTCTTTACATCATATTCTCAGTACCTAAGGTCTCACTAAGTCTCATGGGTCAATTACTGAAAGCTATTAGGGTCTACGTGAACCCAAATACATTATTACCCTTAAATATATAAGACCTTGTAAAACTATTAAAGTCTCAAGTTAAGAATGAAAGCAATGAAGTGAACATCTATAGTGCAAGGTTTCTAAATCACAATCCAATGGTTTTGACTTGAAATACAGTCCTAAAATTGATGGTTTTGCAAAATGAAAGATAGGCCTACTTTCAATGGTCTTGAGACTACAAAACAGCCCCACTAACAATGGTCTTAAGACTAAAACCAGTCCCAAAACCAACCAGCTAGAGGTTGAAATCTACCCCCAACATCCAACCAATCATGGACTGAAAAAAATCAATCCCCATTGCTAACAACTCTGACTGGTTGAAACAGTAACTTAGCGGAGAGCCTTAAGGAATTGCAATGGCCCATTGTGGGTGGTGAGCAACCACTTCTTTTGCTACAGTTGCGTTAGTTGGTTGTTCCTAGTCCTCTTCAAATGAGGCTTACACAAGTTTGGAGAGCACACACCACCTCCATAGAAACCAAAACCATATGACCCACCATGTGGACTCCTTTATATGTTACTACCTTAAAGGCTACTCCCATATGATCCTTTTCATAATACATCACTTTTTAAACTTCCTAATGGGTTCTTATCATCATAAAGCATCATAAATTCGACATACCTCGAGGATTTGTGATTTCATTGGCGTGAATCGAAGAGGGCTCGATTTGATTTTGGGGTTTTCTCTCCTTCTTTGTTTTCTTCTTTCTTTTCCTCCTTGCTTTTGAATCTTTCTTCTTTCTTATTTTTCTTCTTCCTTCTCTTCTTTTTTTTGGGAGAGGAGAGGGAAAACGAGGGTACTATTGATGGAATGGGAGGAAGAGGGGAAAAGAGAGAATGAGAGAAATGGGGGAACCGTTGGAGGAGGAGAGGAATGAGCACTGGCTCATTTCTCTCTCCTCTTTAGTCAAAAGGGGTGGGTGGTGTTGGGGTGCAAAATTAGTGTTGCATTAAATGAGGTGAAATGACATATGAGGTGGTGGTTGGGTTGCCATGTGGTATACCACCTCATCACTAAATTTCCATTAATTAATAATCCACCCTATTAATTAATGGAAATTTAGTGATGAGGTGGTATACCACATGGCAACCCAACCACCACCTCAAAATTTCTACAAATCTCCAATCAGAGTTTGAATCTCAAGGTTTCATTCAAATTAATCGGAGAAAATTACAGTGGGCCTCAGAGTCGGAACTCTGGGTCATCACAACAAATGCCATTTTACTGATTTTGATCGCAGTGATAAACAATTAGCAAACGTTTTCACAAAAGTCTTCTAGCTGCTAAATTTCAAGAGATATTATCCGAGTTGGACTCCATCAATATCTTCGCACCAACTTGAGGGAGAGTGTTGATTGAGAAAATATAGTACCTTCGCTATTTGGGACTCATTATTGTATTTATATGGGCATTACTTGTGTATTTTATAACAGAACAACATAATAAAATCTCTCTTTCTTTTGTGATTTTTTCCTTAGAAATTTTCCACGTAAATTCTTGTGTTTATTGTGATTGATTTGTATAAGGAGTTTGCTACAGAAGCACTTTTATCCTACCACCTCAAGCCAAGTGGCATTAATGGGAGGAGTTTCTTACGTGCTCAAGTGATTCTGGGATAGATAGAGAATTTTTTTTTAAAAATGGCTAGGTTACCTTGAGAGGTTATTTAACTAAGTATCTCTTTCAATTCTTGTAATCAATTTTCCCTTATTGTAATTCCTTTATGTAGAAGGGAATTTGACTTCCTTTCTCCTATTTTTAGTCTATCTTTTGCTGTGTTCTTTTGCGTCGTAGCTCATGTATTAACTAGACTTACTATGTTGTTTTTTAGTCATTTAAAAGAAGCTATTAAGTGATCAAGTATCCATTACTAAGCTTTTGATGCCTCAATCATTTTCACCCTCTGTTTTCTTTTATTTATTTATTTGCTCAGAGAAGGGGATGAGTTTTCCTTTTCACTTTGTGGTTCTTTATTATTATCACTTTTTTCACCTTGAGGTTGGGCCTCGTGGTGCCTTTTGACAGCTTGGTTACATTAAATGGCTAAATTTAAAGTTCTATGATTGGTTCAAAAGCTTGTACTTTAACATTTAGCTTTCCATTCAACAACTCTAGATCAAAACAATTAGATCATTTTATGAACGTTTCAATAGAGATGAATTTAAAGAATATATTTTATTTGAAATAGTTAATGAGTTCCATCATTTATTTGCATATCAAAGTCCACACTGCAGCCATTTTGTATATTTTTTTATTGACAAAAGATTTTCTAGGTCATTTCAAAATAAGATACATGACCTATATATATGTAGTACTCAAATCTATTCAAATATAAGGATCTATCTTAGGAGTAACTTCATACCAAATTCAGGTAGCCAATTTATCTAAAGGCATATATGAGATGGATCGATAAAATAGGAATCTGTGTAATTCGCAGTACAAGTTATGCAATTACATAAGATAGCAAAAACTCTAGAAGACTCATTTTTGGTATTTAGTCTAAATTTTTTTTGTCACATTTGGCAAATTAGTGTCATAGAAAGTATGCACGTATTATTTAAAATAATTTAAAAAAAATGAGTGACCATTTAGACACCGTTTTTTTTCTGCCAAGAGACACCTTTTTTTGAAATTTAGGGTGAAATTAAATTTTGCCCTTTAGTTTTTTAAAAAACTGAAATCGGATCCCATCGTTCGAACGAACATTGAGCTCATTTTCGTTCGTTCGGACGGTCTTATGGAGTCTGTGGGTTATGGAGGGGAATTTTCAAACGAGGCCATTTCTCTACCGATTTCTAAAAATAAGGTATCAAAATTCATGTACTCTGAATTTTATGAAATCTATGACTGATTTTAAGTGAAAAGGGTATAGTTTTGGAATTCAAAAATTGTTCCCAAACAATTAAAGAAAAATGGACTTCCCTCTTAATTCTTTGGGTACGATTTTGGAAGTCCAACTATACTCTTTTGGTAGTTTATGAATGTTATGTGATTAACTGAATGATATAGTTTGGGTGAGTTGAGTTGTGATGATTTAGCAAAGATAACACAAATAAAGATGTGAATGTTATTGATTTAATTTTAAATATACGCCTCTCTGATGATGAGATGAATGGATGTTATAAATCATGCTTAGAATAATTTTACAATTGATATAGAACGTGTTAATCTTAGTATGTTTACATGATATGATGTTGATTATGTTGTGATGTGGATAATGATGATATGTCAATGGAAATTATAGCTTGATATTAGAAATCCATGTTATAATATTGGAGAGTTGAGCATGTTGATAAGTTTGTAGAAATAATGTATGATAGACGTGGCATTGAGCATGGTATTCTCATATTCATGAGTTTGGGTATGGGAGTGTTATCCATGATTTGTTGTAATGGCCACTTAGTGCACTAAGTGGTAGGTTAGTGACCCTCGGCTCAAGATGGGCACTCTGGTGGTAGTTTTGTTATCCTCGATTCTATCAAGATGGCCACTTCAGTGGTAGCTATGTGATCCTCGGCCAGGATGACCACGGCGGTGGTAGTTTAGTTATCCATGACTAATCACGAAGCTATCTCTTGGTGGTAGGTTGGTTATTCTCGATTCCTTGAGAAGACTACTTTGGTGGTAGGTTGTGTGATCCTCGATTCCTCGGGAAGGCCACCAAGGGATAGTAGGATGGTATTTAGTGGTTGGTGTTGCATTGTGCATTGGCATTGGCATAAAGCATAATTAAATTATCAATGTAAATTTGTTATATTTTGATTATTCTAAAAATAGGTAATGATAAATGTATTATATATGTGCTATTTTTTCTTCACTAGGCTTGGAGTTCATATCCCCTTACATTGTAGGAAATCCAATGGACTTAGGTATTGATGAAAACCAAGAATCGAATTAAAGAACACGAAGCTAGTTAGAAGCAGAGCCCACTTTGAATTGTATGTTTGGTTATGTTGATTTGAGACTCTTTAGAGGTTTATTATCTTATCGTGGCGAGACTTGAATGATAAATTTGAGTATGGTGTAATTGAGAATTTTATTTTAATTATGATATGGGTTTGTGAGCAAATAGTGAGGCTAGATTACTCGTGTTTAGATTGATTTATCCTTAAAGTTATGTGTTTAGAAATGTTATATAACTTATTAGGATGTGTGCATGAAGAATTTGTTGGCTTGTAAATGTTTATGTTGCTAAAAAAAAATAGCCACGGATTTATGATGTAAAATCCGTTTAGATGAATAATTTATTTTAGATTGTGCAATCATATCAGGGTAGTTTAGGTATTGGAAGGACAGTACGTGACATTTAATCTATATTTTCTCTATTCTTTTGCATCGTAGCTCATGTATTGACTAGACTTACTATTGCTTTTTAGTCATTTAAAAGAAGCTATTAAGTGATCCGAAGTATCCATTACTAAGCTTTTGATGCCTCAATCATTTCATTTTCGCCCTCTGTTTTCTTTTATTTATTATTTGCTCAAAGAACGGGATGAGTTTGCCTTTTCACTTTGTGGTTCTTTATTATTATCATTTCATCCACCTTGAGGTTGGGCCTCGTGGTGCCTTTTGACAGCTTGGTTACATCAAATGGCTAAATTTAAAGTTCATTGATTGGTTCGAAAGCTTGTAATTTTACATTTAACTTCCATTTCAACAACTCTAGATCAAACAATTAGATTTTTTCATGAATTTATTTGAATAATTAATGAGTTCCATCATTTATTTGCAATTTCAAAGTCCACACTGCAGCCATTTTGTATATTTTTTTTTGTTGCAATCTTAATCTTTTAGAAGTGAGGTCTGAGTTAGAATTGTATTTTTTATTGACAAAAGATTTTCTAGGTCATTTCAAAATAAGATACATGACCTATATATATGTAGTACTCAAATCTATTCAAATATAAGGATCTATCTTAGGAGTAACCTCATACCAAATTCAGGTAGCCAATTTATCTAAAGGCATATATGAGATGGATCGATAAAATAGGAATCTGTGTAATTGGCAGTACAAGTTATGCAATTACATAAGATAGCAAAAACTCTTAGAAGACTCATTTTTTGGTATTTAGTCTAGAAAATTTTTCTCACATTTGGTAAATTAGTGTCATAGAAAGTATGCACCTGTATTATTTAAAAAAATTTAAGATCCTTGCTCAAGATAAGGGGTTTACAAGTGCAAAAGTTGAAATGCGGGATAAATAATAGGAAATCAATGGGAATAAATGTAAGAGGGACAAGTTTATAAGTGTGTGTGTGATCCAACAGGATGGAGAATTATATCAATTAATGCCATATTCACTAATAAATAAGAAGAGCATCATCATTCATTAGTGAAGATCAAGCTACAAAGGAATATCATTTATTCAGTTTATTCAAGAGAAAAGAGAAGTGTCGAGTGCTTAAGCTACAAAGAAATATCACACAACGACTCAATGCACTTAACAAAGAAACAGGAGTTTACTTATAACCCTCAAAATGATAGAATGGTTCTAAAGCTCACTGGGTTTAAGTCTCCACTAGTATTCTTCTAGTAATCACTCATGAATATTTTCTTTTCGGAGTAACATTAATATGGCTGTGTACAAGTATTTCCGAGCATAAATCCCATAAAAAATCTTTTCAGAAAAGTATGATATAAAGATTTTTATTTACATCTTAATGCTAAAAATGTGACTCTTTTTACGTCAAATTGTCAAGGCGCATGCTTTCCTTAAACCTAAATCGACAGTCTTGCTAAGTACCAAGGAGTCTCAGCTTTTGCTTATTCTACCTTAAAAGATTAAGTTTGTCTTTCTCTGCTTAAGAAAACTATGAATCGTTTAACGTCAGATTGTCAAGACGTTTATACTCCCTTAAGCGAAAATCAATAGTTCTTTGGACACCAATGAGTCTCAGTCTTTCCGGACTTACTCTACCTTTGACTAAATCCAAATAAACTTGTTTATTTCCACTTATAGGTCTCTGTTTTGCTACTGTCATATAACGAACTCCTTGATCATATATTATTCCATTACAATTCTCATGTCCACATTGTGACAGATTCCTAGCCTCCTAGCTTTCCTCTTTACAGCCAGAGTGCTTCGACCACAAAGAGGTCTCAGTTGCTCATCTTGGATTTCCAGCTTCCTCACGCTCATAGCTAAGGAAATAATTTTCCTACATAAGTCTAGGAGAACTTGCGTTCTAGACAGACACAATGCGAAGACAAAACTCAACCGTTTACGTGCATGACTCCTATCCAGTTCCTTAACGTCTACTGGTCACAAAGACAAAACAGATGATGGATGCTATTTTTTTTTTAAATATGGATGATAAAATGACCTCATTTACCCCCAAACTTAAATTGAACATTGTCCTCAATGTTCTAATCTATGCTGGCGAGGTGTAGGAGAATAAATATTTTAGAAAACGAACAATCGTGGTTCGGACATACCTTGGAATGAATGAGGTGCGAAATGGACCAAATAAAGAAATCCTAGACTAGACTGAATCGATAAAAACCTAAACTAAACATTGAAGACTCAGACGGACTCAGACATAGACAGATGGATAGGTGGGTCTGGGTAATGGAAAGGATGAAGATGGGTAGGTGGGTGAATGGACATGGTTTCTCAAATCAGTCTTGGTATACAGGATCGGCTATTGGCACCTCATTCTCTTCTTCATAAATGGGGAACTCTAAAAATGGCTTTAATCATTTCCCATTAACCTTGAATGCACGACCACTCATAAGATGCCTGATCTGTACTGCTCCATGTGGAAACACTGATGAAACAATGAATGGACCAGTCCATTTGGACCTTAACTTCTCAGGAAAAAGATGCAGCCTTAAATCATACAACAAGACCTTCTGATCAATTGTAAAAGATTGTCTCAAGATGTGTTTGTCATGAAACACTTTCATCCAGACTTTGTACCTTTGGCCATGTCATAGGCTTCATTTCGTAATTCCTCCAGCTCAACCAACTGAAATTTCTAATGTTGTCCTGCAGAACCTAGAGAAAATTTGAAGTTTTTGAGTGCCCAATAGGCTTTGTGCTCCAGCTCAACCGGAAGATGACAAGTTTCCCATAAACCAGACAGTAGGGTGACATTTCTATAGGTGTCTTGAAAGTTGTACGGTACCCTCATAGTGCATCAATGAGTCTGGAAGACCAATCTTTCTAGGTTGGATTGACTGTCTTTTCGAGAATATGCTTAATCTCTCTATTCGAAATTTCCACTTGCCCACTTGTTTGAGGGTGATAGGGAGTAGCCACCTTGTGCGTCACCGCATATGATTTTAGCACGTTGCCAAATAGGCGATTGTAAAAGTGTTTACCTACATCACTAATGATGGTTCGTGGAATTCTAAATCTAGAGAAAACATTTTCTTTAAGGAAACGGATGACAACCTTGTGGTCGTTGGTTTTGCATGCCACCGCTTCGACCCACTTTGACATTGTAGACCCCTACAAGGATATATAGATTGCCAAAAGAATTGGGGAATAGTCCCGTGAAATCGATGCCCCAAACATCAAAAAGCTCAATGGTTAGGATGGGGTTTAAAGGCATCATATTTCTACGGGATTGATATGCATAGTAAAATACCTATTTTACCCTTCATATTTCGATTAGTTAGTTCTTGAATTTTGTATATATTATATAATTAATGAGATTTTGGAATTTTGCAGGAAAAATGGAGATTTTAAAGAAAAGAAATTAAAATGGAAGAGAATTGATAGAAAATGTGCTTAATGCAAAACATGGACCGAGTCAACAAAAGGGCCCTTCAAACCTATCATTGGAGTCCAATCTCAATAGCTTTGGGCCTTCAAAGCTCATATGTCCAAGCCCATTTGGTGCCCAAGCACACATCAAAGACGGACACAAGAAGTAGCCGATGAATCAAGAAAAATACAGCAGGTTGCTAAGGTCAAAATCAACCAACACTCCAGTTGTACTAAGCCATTGTAACAAGCTGCGAGCAAAGAGGCAACCAGTGGAAGAAAAAAAGGTCGAGAGGATTGTTCTAAGAATACAGAGAAGGAAGCTAGAAAAGAAAATTGAAAAGAAAAAAGCAACTTTGCTCCAAAGAAACAGAGGATTTGACCTTCTGAAGGACGCCCAAGAGCTTGAACAAGCTAGAACTCCAAAGCATGCCGAATATGAGAGTTGTTGCTGTCCTACAAACAAGATTCAACAGAGATGAAGATTAATAAAATGAGGAAATAAGAGTGCTTAGATTTATTCTTAATTGTTGAAATGAAATCAGCCAACAAAGAAACATCATCATTGCTGCACAACACAACCCAAAAGCAGCGATGGAAGATAAATGTACAACAGCAATAAAGCAGCGATGGAAGATAAATGTACAACAGCAATTCAGCCAACCTTCTAAGAACCCATCGTGTACATCAGCACATGTTATAAAACCAGTCAGCAGGCAATCAGAGAACAAGAAGTCAGGCGGTGAAGGTAATAGAAGCAACCCATGAGAGAAGCAAGCAATGGCAGCCAGTAAGCAAAGGAAATCCACTTTGCAGTCATCGTGTATTACAGCAGGTTGTATCAGCTAAAGAAAAGAAGGAAACACCAGCTGTATCATGTACGGCAAAACAGCAAGATGAAGGAAAATTAGAAGAGAATCTGCAGTAAGATAATGCAGAAAAATGGGGTTGAATCGAGTGGTGCTGCTGTTATGCCGTCCCACTAATTGAAGAAACTAGAGAAAGAATAAAGAAAGAAAGGAAAGGCCGATCGAACTGAAAATAGAAAAGAAGAAGAAAAGAAGTTGCCTTTTTTGAAAATAGACAGAGAACCCCATGCCGCAATCTGAAAGAAAAAGAAGAAAAGGCAAGTTGCCGTGTTACAAGGGACGGCTGAGTTGGGGAATGGGACCTACCACTTGTTTAATTTTACATCTTCAAACTCTATAAATTGAGAACCAGCAATATTCGAACCTGGCTAAGGATTTTTTTAGAGCAAAAGGAGTAAAGGAATAGAAGAAGAAAAGAACACAGTGCAACTTAGGTTGGTTTTATTTTTATTTTTATATTTCTTGCATTGTATTCTGGTATTTTCCTAAATTCCATTGGTTTGTAATTTAATTTCATGTTTTATTAATAAAATTGAGGTGTGTGATGAAATATTTAGTCTATGATTTTCCAATTATTCAATTTATGTATGATGATTATTTGATTTTATTTTATTCTTTAATTAAATCTATGTATGGATTTATTTTCATTATTTCATATTAAATATGATGAAAATTTAGATTGAATAGACTTTATTCTTCGATCTAAAGCTCTTATTTTAAGAGTGCGATGAAATATTTTAGATTTGGAGATAAAGTTTAAATTCTATTCATTCTAAGGTTTAATTTGAGATTTTTAATGTAATGAAATCCATAGATTTAATTCTTAGAATAATTAAATATGATGAAAATTTTGAATGCAAGATTGGTGATTTACGTGAGCTCCACATTCTAAGCCTTTGTTTTATTTTTAAAATATGAAAAATAATGCCTCCTTGATTCTTTGAGCCAGTTCCACTGTAAATATGTTCAAAGGTAATTTAGGTGTCTTTAATTTAATTTTTGTTTTTTAAAATTCAAACTCTTGAAAATTTGAAGAACTAGGTTGGTAAATTGATTAATTACATCTTAATTTATGTTTTCTAAGTTAAATTGAGATTATTTATTGTCATGCCTCGACCCAAAAAGTAGGCCCAAAACGCGACTGATTTTTTTTTTTTTTTTTGAAAACTAAGACGGCACTCAAGAAATCTAACTGGGCCGAATCAACAGTTAGGCCCAAAGGTTACACATGATCTCATCATGTGGATTCATATACCATAAGTCAACCCAACATAAACACGATCATTAACGCATAACCCGAACATCGAATTTTTCATTGAAACATCATCAGTGTAACTACGGATACATGGTACTTCAATAC
Organism: Chimonanthus praecox; assembly: GCA_022113865.1. Classification (NCBI taxonomy): domain Eukaryota; kingdom Viridiplantae; phylum Streptophyta; class Magnoliopsida; order Laurales; family Calycanthaceae; genus Chimonanthus; species Chimonanthus praecox. The sequence goes on from CM039088.1 coordinate 69,875,629, forward strand.
ATCACGTTAACACAAATCAAGTACCACACCCGATACTTTACAAAAACAAACGGTTCCAATAACCAAAAAGCAAAGATAAGGGAATTTCCCTCAGTGAGGATCCCAAAGCAATGTCGCAGCTTATCCACCTTAAGCTTCAAACAGAGGGTTCTCCTCCACAGTTCATCTCCTGAAAGGTGAGTGGGCTGAGCTAACTAACCCAGTGAAGGAAATATAATAGTGCAGTTTTAAGTAAACAACAGGTTAGCAAATAATCAACAGTTGCAATATAATATCTCATGCTTGATAACAAATTCAAGTATAATCTCATCTCATTCCACATTTCATCATCTCTTCCAATACTGCTGTCATCCAACGTAACGTCTACATACTACGCTGAGACCATCGTATTAAGTCCCAAAACGGTCAAAATACATCCTTGCAAGTACATCTCCGGCTCTCACATAGCCGATACTAATACTCCTCAAGTCAGCAACTGTCGACACCCATGGTCCAGTGGACGTAAACCATCTCACACACATGGCCGATATTGGTTCAATAGTGAAGGGCACGTGGAAGCAGTATTATCTCATAAGTATTCACAATTACCATAAGCACTTCTTACGTCAGTGCATCATGTCTAGGCACATGGGTGGGTTCATCAAATCTGAAATCACTCATTGCGTAAGACTTATCTCAGAAGAACCTGCAAAGTTAAGTTCCCTCACCGCATATGTGTGGTATCGCGGTCTCTGTTCAACAAGCAAACAAGTGCACAATCAATCATAAGTCAACATACATAGCATTAAAGGCATACACACAAGTAGTATTTCAAAACCATATTTATTTTTCCAAAAATCTCCAAGGTAAATGGAATTGAGTCTCCTACTTGGTTTCTAACCATTTTAAGTTAAAATAATCCATAGTATATGGTAATAAGGTGCTCAGTCCAAAACTCATATTGTCTTCTAGGCATGACCAGATTGACTTATTGAGTTAGATCTAGATACTCAGGTCACTTTTCTGTTGTCTTCTGGATAAGACCAGATTTGACATGTTGAGTAAGGCCTCGAGGTTACTCAGTGCTCGACAAATATAGCGTCGGCATGTAAGTGAAGTCACTCAGTGCCCGACCAATAGAGTCGGCCTTGAAGTGAATAGAATAATATATACACTATAGTAATAAGAGAAGAGAGTTAGTACACTTTTAATTTATCAAGGGCATAAACGTCACAAACATCAATAATCAAACAATATTTTACACTAAAAACTGGGTCCCTCGAAACAAGCTTCGGAACCAGGTACTGTGGCTTCGGATCATCCGAACCACTGCCTAAGCTAGTCACTGATTTCAAACTATGGGTCTGCCTTTGGATCATCCGAAGAACAGGTCTCGGATCATCCGAAGGTCCTTTCGAACCGAAAAATCTGAAAAACAGGTTTCGGTGGGTCTGTGTGTCTCGGATCGTGCCGAGTGAGGTTCGGATCGTCCGAGAGGGGTTCGGTCCTTCCAAATAGGGCTCGGAACATCCGGCCAGGACAGGCTAGCATTGGATGCTTCGGGACTTCCGTATGGAGCTCGGAACGTCCGAAGGGTGTGACCCTCGGACCGTCCGAGAGTCGTCTTCCTCCACTATCTGCAACAGCGACAGTAATGGGCAGACACTACATGAAATACAAATCCGAAAACAGTGGGTTTCGTGGATTCGATTTTCACATCCAACTGGTCAGATGGACTCCTTAGTGAGTCCTCTTTCCATAGGGAGTGGTTTGGAGCTTTAAAGCTCAGTAGACCATCCGATTTTAACACTGAAAAACACTAATACAAAGAAAACCAAGTTTTTCCTTAAACTTCAAAACTATTTTACTCACCAAAAACTTGGCCAAAATCGGTTTTTCTTGAATCTAAACCACTTAAAATTTGAAAAGGACCACAGTGGTTACCTTCACTCGAGTTCCTAGGTTGAAAATCTGACTTTTGAAAATTCTTCCTTTAAGTTACATTTTAAGCAAAACTGGGAAAGACAGTGGTAAGGGAGGGAGAAGGATTGCTGGTTTTCACAGGTGGGAGATAGACTAAGAGAGAGATGGAGATTGAGGGATTGAAACCAACTGAGGAGACGGCATTATATAGGAATTTTGATCAGCAGGTGGTGGCCATCGGGCCACTGCATAACGCTGCATACAACTGCTGCCGATATCCCGAACAGTAACCGTACTGTTTGGGCGTTGGTTGCAGATTAGTCACCCCAGACTTCCAATTTTGCAAATAAGTTCTCTTTTGATAAAAACTTGATTTTTAACTGAAAACAACACTTTTAAGGCTCAAAAATTTTAATCCAACCTGACAGATAAGTTGGGTTTTAAAAACTCTAATCACCATAAAAATTTGGAGATTTAAAACTCACCAAAAACCATAGATTTTATTAAAAATCATAATTTAACACTATTTACGTGTTTTAACTTGTGTTAAATAAAACGATTTAAAATCCTCATTTTTGGGGTTTGAAAGAATAAACTAGACCATACTAAAATGGTCTAAGATACTATACTTGTTTCAAAAATTATCTCATTTCCAAAACCATTTAAAAATATTTATTTCTCCCTTTCAGGGTTTTGACGGGTGGTTTTAAATACTATTTTCTGAAAATAAAATTATTTTAAAATCAGAAATAGAAATCCTTGACTAAGGAGAATAATATCATGCAATATAATAACATAATAACACAATTAATAAAATAATAACAATAAACGGTAAATTACCATTTTGCCCCTCCAACTGGACTAGCTGGATCATTGAACTTTCGAGCTCAGATTGGGCCACACCTGGGCTTCTCACTAAGCCCTAATTGAAATCTTCAGGATTAACTAGTCTAAGCAATATTTAATAAGCTAAACTACGCCTAATTTATGTCAGGGTATTACATTTATATTTTTAGATTAAATCCACTATATTAATTAAAATTAGTTAAATTGTTAGATTCTATACTTAAATCTAGAATATTTCTAAATTAAAACTAAAATTCATAGATTAGATAAATAACTCCATATTTATGATATATCTCCATGTTTTATAAATTTCTTAAATACGTAATTCAATGGTATAATTTTCACGGATATATTTTCCTAAGTTTCGATGGGTTCAACCTCACACTCAATCGATATACTATCTAATGGTTCGTGGGCTTGTGAGTAATAAATTTAAAATTTGCACAACAAGTTTTTGGCGCTGTTGCCGGGGAACTTAAAACAAATGGCCATTGGCTTTTATATTTTTTTGGAAATAATGTTTATTTTAGAAATATCTATTTTTGGCAACTCTTTAAAATTAAATTTCTATTTTCTTAGAAATTTTAATTTTAGAAGGTTAGCTTATTTAGAAGTTCTAAAAACAATAAAATCATGAGATTATCTAAATTTGGAATCACTGTTAAACTTAGAAATTTTTTATTTTTTGAGATTTCTATTTTTAGAAACTTCCAAAAATATCTTGTTTCTATTTTTAGAATTTTCTAATCTTAGAATTTTAATCCAATTTATTCATGTTCTGTTTTTAAAAAATATATCTAAATTTGGAGCGTTCTAGTAATAGTGTCTAAAAAAAAATGAAAAATCATGGAACAATTTTGAACTTACTTGAAAATCTGATTGGATTAATTTGGTGGACATTAATTAGAAATTTTTTATAGTCTTAATTTTACTTAGAGTTCTTAATTAGGTTCCAATTAGTTAATTTCTTTCACTAGTTATAACATTAGGAAAATTGCATTAGTTTAGGAATCATTCATTTTTTTTATGAGATTAAGAATCTTTACCAAAGTTTGTACAACAAATATTTGGTGACTATCCAATCTTTGACATCTATTACACAAGACACAGAAAGTGTGCGTGTCTCGAAACATGGAGGGCCAATAAAATCCACACTGAAAGATTTTTATAGTTGTCTTTCTAGTGCTGAAGTGCCCTCCACAGGCCTCGCCATGGCAAAAACTTATGACACGTTGTTGCTATTCTTTTGGGACACAACGACAAATGATTTGGTTTGTACAGTGTTTAAACAGATAAGGGTCATCCCCAATAAAACTTTTGACCTGTACCAGAAACTTAGACCTATCTTGTTTAGTCCAATGCGGGGGTATTTGACTGGTAACAAGATAGTTAACGATATCTGCAAACTGTGGTACTTGGGATACTGACATAAGTTGCTTATCAGGGAATGACTCAGTGATAGGACGGGTTTCATCAGTGTACTCAGTTATCAATCTAGACAAGTGGTCTGCTACCACATTCTTGGAACCTTTTTTGTTCTGGATTTCAATATCAAACTCTTATAGCAACAGGATCCATCGGATCAGACGGGACTTAGCACCTTTCTTAGAAAGGAGATACTTAAGTGCTGCATGATCAGAATAGACAATGACCTTCGAACCCACTAAGTAAGATCGAAATTTGTCTAGTGCAAATACCACCACCAACAGCTCTTTTTCCGTGGTGGAATATTGAAGCTAAGCATAATTGAGATTTTTGCTAACATAGTAGATAACGTGAGGCAACCGATTTAGCCTTTGTCCTAACTCCTACTACATAATCAGAGGCATCGCACATAATTTTAAAGATAACAGACCAATCAAGTGGTTGTATTACCGGAGCGAAGGTCAGAGCAGTTTTCAATTTTTCAAAAGCTTGAACACACTCATCATCAAAATCGAAACTAGCATCCTTCAATGTTGTGCAAATTTTAAATTTTTAACTCGCAAGCGCACGAACCATTAGATAGTATAGCGATTGAGTGCGAGGTCAAACCCATCGGAACTTAGGAAAATATATCCGTGAAAAATATACCATTGAATTATATATTTTAAGAAATTTAGAAAATATGAAAATAAATCATGAATATGGAATTATTTATCTAATCTAGGAAATTTAATTTTAATTTAAAGCCTTCAAAAGATAAAAAATAAAATGGAAAATCAGTTTTTACCTGAATCAAATTAAGATGGTGTATTTAATCTAAAAATATAAACAATCTTAACCTAAATTAGAAAACAAAATTAAGATGTAATTACTTAATTACCAACATAATTCTCCAATTTGATGAGTTTTTGAATTTTAAAAACAAAAATAAAATTTAAAACACCTAAACTACCTCTGTACATAATTACAGTGGAATTGGCTCAAATAATCAAGGAGGGATTATTTTTCATATTTTAAAAATAAAATAAAGGCCTAGACTACGGAGCTCGCGTAAATTACTAGCCATGCTTTCAAATTTTTCATCAATTAAAATTCCAATTATAAAGTCCATGAATTCAATAATTAAAAATTCTCAAATCAAACCTTAGATTAAATAGAATTTAAACTTTCTCTCCAAACCTAAATATTTCAGTGCACTCTTGAAAACAAGAGTCTTAGATCGAAGAAGGAAGTCTATTTAATCTAAATATTTCAGTGCATCTAATTTGAAAAAACTAAAATTAAATCCAACATTTTTTATAAGAAGAACTAAAATCAAATCAAATTATCATAATACATGATTTAAATAATTGGAAAACCATAGACTAATATTTCAGCACACCTTTACTTTATCATTAAAATATGAAATTGGAATTACCAACCAATGGAATTCAAAGGAAAAAGAAATAAGAAAATACAATGAGAAAAATTAAAATAAAAGTATCCAACCTTAGAGAACTTCAAAATCCACGGTGTATTTTGTTTCTCTATTCCTCTCCAATCGAATACACACCCTTCTTCAATTCAACCTAGTTCGAATTGTATGATGGAAAAATGGTGGTACTTATAGAGTTTGGGACAAGGAATGGGGCTCGGATCGAATTCCATTGTATAGAAAGGGGTAGGTGTACAGCTAAGATGGCTTATTTCATTGAGGAAAGGAAGCCACACCAAGGGCTGAGATCGCATGGTACAAGCAAGGAAAGGCCATTTGGACGGTGGTGCTGAGCTTAGCTAAATAAATAAATGAATCAAAATAGAAGGAGGCTTGGGCGCACATGGGGTAGGCGGCAACTAATTTCTTTCTTTTATTTCCTTCTACGTCTTTCCAATCCATTCTACCGTATATTCCCATCTCTTTTTATTTCTATTTTCCTTTCACTTTAGTTGGGTCGGCAAAACAAACATAGATTGGATGTACGTTGCTCTGCTGTGTTAGTTGGATGGAGTTTCCATGACACTTGCACTGTCCCTCTTTACTACTGTATGACTTTGCTTTTGCTGATTGCGACCTTTTCATTTTGTTGGCTAGAGTCACCACCTGGCTGTTAAACAACCCAAGGCATTGATGTATAATTTCTTAGTTGATCAATCAAACAGGTGTTGATCCTGGCTACCATACTTCTTTTCCCCACAACTGACATTAGCATCTTGATTGAAATCAGCCAATCATCTTACTGCTCTTAACCGAGAGACATATCATCCATCATCCCGAGCATATGTCGAAGTTGAGAACAATAATTCAACCTAAAAAATACAAAACACATCAATTAAATAAAATATAATACTAACAAGTATAATTTTTAAATATGCAACATAAACAAAATTTGAAAACTAACTAATCCAATATTAAAGGGTAAAATTGTCATTTTCCAGTGCTTATCAGTCAAGAGTTTACTGAGAGATTTAGAAATTTTATTGAAATCTTTGATAAACCTCCTGTAAAACCTCACATGGCTTAAGAATGATCTGATCTCTTTAACGGTTTGGGATCTTGGTAAATTAGAGATCAGATTGACCTTTGCTTTGTCTACTTCGGTACCCTTTTCAGAGATAATGTGCCCCAGTACTATGCCCTGTTTCACCATAAAGTGACATTTCTCCCAATTCAATACTAGGTTTTTTTCTTGGCACTTGATTAGCACAAGGCTCAGATGGTGTAGGCACTGGTCAAAAGTAGACTCAAACACAGAGAAATCATCCATGAAGACTTCTAAGAAATGTTCGACCATATCGGAAAAGATGTTGATCATGCACCGCTAAAAGTGGCGGGTGCATTGCACAGCCCGAATGGCATACGGCGATAGTCGAACGTACCGAATGGACAGGTGAAGGTGGTCTTCTCCTGATCCTCAGGAGCGACGTAAATCTGGTTATAACCGGAATAACCATCAAGGAAACAATAGAATACATGACCTGCTAAACGCTCTAACATCTGATAGATGAATGAAAGAGGGAAGTGGTCCTTTCGAGTGACAGTATTCAGCTTACAGTAGTCAATACAAACTCTCCAACCCGTTTGGACGCGGGTTGGCACCAACTCATTATCTTGATTCTTGACTACCGTCATACCCGATTTCTTAGGTACAACCTGTATCAAATTCACCCATGCACTGTCGAGATCGGGTAGATAATACCCGCCTCGAGAAGTTTTAAAATATCGGCTTTGTGGTTGTCTAGATGTCTTAGAGTTTTCTTCCAAGTGAATTTTGTGCATGACCACAGAGGGGGCTAATTCCTTTGAGATCGGCAATGGACCATCCAATAGCTTCGCAGTGATCTCTTAAAACAACCAAAAGTTTAGACTCGTGCTCAAAGTTAAATTGGAAGCTATGATAACAGATAAAGTGTCTGATAGTCCAAGATAAGAATATTAAAGTGTCTCAAGGAGTGGCTTGAGCTCTAATTTTGGTGGTTTCTTGACAAAGGGGACCGAAACAGATTGACTAATGGAGAAAGGTTCGAATTTGGTGAACCTTCGAGCATATAGAGATGCGTCAAACATAGCGTTCACTTCTTGTTCACCATTTTCATTGAATTCTGTGCTAAAAGTAGGCAGAGTCTTCTCAAACGGGTCATCACAAATGAAGTGAAGGAAAAACTCTTAGACAGAACTTTGGATCATATTAACATCGCACGGATCATCTGTGTAGAGAGGTTGTCGACATAGGCCAAAAATATTGAGTTTTGTCAAATCTTCATATGACAACTTAAGCATACCATCTTGGCAGATGATAACAGCTTTTGCGATGGCCAATAATGGTTGTCCAAGAATAACTAAAATGTGCCCACTTTCGTTCTGAACGGGCTGTGTATCCAGCACCACAAAATCGACAAAAAGTAGAATTTATCTACTTTCACCCGAACGTCTTTCTATCACAACCCTCAGAATTTTTACAGAGCGATCTGCTAACTGTAGTGTGATAAGAGTGTATTTTCAGCTCTCCCAGCCCTAACTGCTCATAAATGGAGTATGGCAGTAGGCTAACACTAGCTCCCAGATCTAATAAGGTTTTGTCAATTTCATATGTTCCAATGGTGCATGCAATAGTTAGGCACCCAGAGTCCTTATGTTTAATCGGGAATAGCTGTTGGAGGAGAGCACTTGCATTTTCTATTAGAAATGCCTTTGTAGGAACGTTAGTTCTCCGTTTTGCCTTACAGAGGTTTTTGAGAAACTTGGCATATGAGGATATCTAATTTATGGCATCAAGTAGAGGAATTTTGATATTGACATGTTTAAATACCTCTAGTATGTCACCATAAGGCACCCCTTGCTTGGTGATGAGCCTTTGAGGGTACAGAGCCCTAGGTACGATGGTTTTCTAGCAGTGATTTGGACTAGGGATGGACTCTATGGGTCATCATGATGCTTGGATTGACCAATGGTCTGGTCATCTGGTTGTCTAGGCATTTCCACTTTATTGTCTACTTGTCTCCCGAATCTCAAGGTAGTAGTGGAGTTAGCGTCTTCTAGATTAGAAGATGAAATTTCATTTTGGCCCTTGGGGTTTGGGATAGGTTGACTGGGAAATCTACCTTTCTCCCTATCTCCTATTGCGATGGCTAATTGCCCAAACTGTGTTTCAAGCTTGTGCATAGCTTGCGAGGTAGACTACATGAATTGCTGCAACGTATCCTCGAGAGAGGGCTTATGTTGTTGAGATGGACCGGATTGATAAGACTGATTTGGTTGGGTTGGATGATTTTAAGATGGGTGGAATGACTAGTTCTGAGGTGGTTGGTATAGTTGACCTTGATATTGAGGGGGTCCTTAACCTACTGGAGGTTGATTCTGACACCAAGAAAAATTTAGATGATTCCGCCAATTAGGATTGAATGTGGCAGAGAAAGGGATTCCCTGTTGTCTTCCAAAATTATTGAGTGCGTTGGCCTACTCGGTTGAGCACTCAGCATTAGATCCTAAGGAATGATAGTTTTGGGCAGTGTGTCCTAGGTTAAAACATAATGTGCAAACTTCAACATGCATTCTTAATGATGGGTTCATCACCTGAGACATTGTTAAAGCATCGATTTTATTTCTTAAGTTCACAATTGCAAGCTTAACGTCGAAGTTGCTACTAACTTCGTATCCTCCCTTTTTGGAAGTTTGTGCTGAATTCTCTCTTTTGGAGAAATCCCATCGCTGAGAACTTTCCGCCAATGATTCTACGAAATTTCATCCATTGTTTGCAGTTAATTTTAAAAATTCTCCACCTTTCATAGACTCGACATTGTGCGGTTCAATATGGCTGAACCATTATAAAAGAATTGCACGAGTCTCCCCGTTTCAAAGCCGTAGTGGGTGCATTTACTCAACGTATCTTTGAATCTTTCCCATGACTCACAGAATTGTTCACCCTCCTTCTAATTAAAGTTTGAAATTTCTTTCTTGAGGGCGTTAGTTTTAGATACAGGAAAAAATTTATTCAAAAATTTGTTGGCCAACTTATCCCAAGTTGTGATAGAATTTACAGGTAAAGAATTTAGCCAAGATTCATCAGTGATGCGTTGAAGTTTATTTAGTTAATAGGACCCTAAGGATTGTCTCTAGACTCACTCCTACTTTTCTCTCCAATAATGTAAGTCTCCACTAAGAGTTTAATCACAAGATGATCAAGTAAGTTCCCAAGTAAGTGGGGGAGCACAGACGGCATCTCATCCCAGCTTATCCTTAAACGATGCTCGACCGCATGTCTTGGTGACAGAACTAGCCTTAGACACCATTCTTGAAGATAAACTATTCACCGGTTATAAAAATTAATTTAGATCGAAAAGGTTCCTAATAAGCATGAAACCCTAAACCTATCCTAATGGTTCCTTAATTGATTTTATTAAGGAGATACATGAACCAGTTTTACTAATCTTATTTTTCTAGATATTGTGAAAATGCAGTCTTAAATTACCACACAACATTCAAGCAAATATGCAAAAAATAATAAAACAATTAAAGCTAATGCATGAATACTAATAACCTAGATGCATGGACAAATTAAATACATGCAATAAATTAATAAATAAAAACACCCTAAATAAATCTATATGAATGCATGAGAAAAATAAAATCAAAAGAAAATGATTAGGCACTCATCTTAGCCTATTATGTGTATTTCCAGCGATTTTTAAACACACAATTAAAAGTCCAGTAAAATAGACAATACAAGCCTTGGTGAAAATTCTAATTAAAGAAAAAATGCATGATCCTAGCCTAAGTGCAATTGTCCTAAAGTTATAACTAGTGGAGGAAATACAATATGTAACCTAAATAAAAAATTTAAATCAAGTCAAGGCTGTGAAAATTGGACTCCACTCCATTAATTCAAAACTTCGTTCCATGAGTTTTTTTTTTTTGAAATCATATTTAGAAACTTTTCTAAGTTAGATAAAATTCTAAATTTAGAAAATTTCTTAAATTTGGAAATTATCTAAAATTAAACGTCTCCAAAATTAGATAATTCTCCAAAAATAGATTTTTCTAATAATAGAATCTTCCAAAAATAGATCATTTTCTAAAAGTAAATTATTTCTAAATTAAGAAAAATCTCCAGTATTAGAAAAGTTGCTAAAAAGGGAAACTATTAAATCAGAATATTTCTAAGAGATAGAAAATCTTAATTACACAGTTTCTAGATTTAGCAAATTTCCAAATTTAAATTAATTCCCAAATCATTGATATTTTTAAAAACTTCTAATTTAAAGAAACTTTATAAAATTAGAACTTCTAAAAATAAAAATTTCTAATTTTAAAGAGTTGCCTAATTTCGAAACTCCTAAAAATAGCAATCTTTCCAAAAACACATAAATCTAATGGCACACAATTTATTTTGAGATTTCCCCAACAACGGCACCAAAAGCTTTTATGTTTTAAATTTACTCGCAAGCGCACTAACCATTAAATAGTGTAGTGAATGAGTGCGAGAACGAACTCAAGGGAAATCAACAAAATATATGTATGGAAATAAAAATGGTACCATTAAAATAATTTGATCTAAGAAAATAAAATTTAGGCATTTAAACTAAGCATTATAAATTTTCTAAAACATGGAGTTATAATCTTAATTTAGCAAAATTATAGATTTAGAAAATCGTTCTTTAAATAATTATCTAACTCTGGAATTAAAATAAAATAAAAGATCTAATTTATCGTACAAAGCAATGATTTATAGATTTAATTAAATTTAAATAACCTCAATCTAATTTCAAATGCAAAGTTAAAAAAGAATAAATATTTCTAACGTAGTTCCATCATTTCAAGCATTTTTATGAAGAAATAAAAGAATAAAATAAAAACAATAAATTATTTACATAATTTACAATTGAATTGAGACAAGTATCTAAGGTGACATGTTATCCCATTTAAAAATAAAAGCATGGTCTAGACTTGAAATCCTCTAGAATTATTAAATATAAATTCAAGTTTATCATTTATTAACATTTCTAAATAGAAAGATTATGACGTCAATTAAATTAGAATTTTTCAATTCAAGCCTTAGGCTTGGGTAGAAAATTACACTTGTCTCTCCAAATCTAAAAAAAAATTGTTCTTAAAAAGAACCTTAAACTGGGTAGATCAAGTTCCACCGATCCTAACATTGGTTCTACTTTTTCTTGAAAAACTCTTAACATAATATTTTTCATAACATTCATAAAAAGAATTAAAACCATCATCATAGAATATCAAATAATTGGAAGACCATACGTCTAAATAAGCTACAATGAATTTCATTAAAAAATTAGAATATAAGAAAGTACAATGCTTTGAAACTTATTGCATAAAAAATAAAAATAAAAGACTTACAAGAAATCAAATATTTTTTTCCTCTCTCCTTTAGCCGTCCAAATTTCAGCCCCTATTGATCACTTGCTCAGATACAATTTTCATTCTGCAGAGATGGCTTGAATTTGTAGAGTAACGGAGAGGGTCAAGTTAGCAAAGAGGGACCCACAAAATTTCAGCTGAATTTGTATATTTGGTGGCGACTCTTCCCTTTTTTTTCTCCATTACACAGTTCAAAGCAGCAAATCTTCTCCTCCTTTATTTTTTTCCTTTCATGGGACAGTGGGTAGAAGGATCGGCCAACACTTTTCTTTCTTTCTTTCCTGTCTTTCATCTATTCTCTTTCCATTCTCTGTTAGATTCGGCCAACTTGTTTGGGCAAGAGGCAAAAACATGTATATACTAACTTTCCATCTTTTTCATACCTCCAATCTCCTTTTTATCTCTACTGAGTAATGTAATACCCCGAATTTTCAAGTTATAAATATTCACGGAAATTACCCATTTAACTTATAGATTTTAGATAAGGATTTTAGATGGATAAAGTGATTGGGTCTTTACCCAATAAGACCCAACGATTTTGATAATGGTTTCAAATAAATTTAATGGGTTGAATTATTTTAGTAATGCAAAATTAAATAGATAAAAGATTGCATGGCCGAATATAAGATTTTATATCACAAAAATCAAGGGGGTTATATGCGCATAATATTTTGGATGAGATGATATATATAAAATTAGAAATAGAGATTGTCTTAGCCGCATATGAGATATGCGCATGGGTTGGAGTCCCTAAAGAAGGGTCTTTCCTTGATTAAACTGGCACTTTCTATTTTGGGATTAAATGGAGATTTTATAAAGAGGCAATTGTTAAACACGATGGGCGCATAGCACATTCTAAATTGAGGATTAAGAGTGGCTAAACTTAAGGGTCTTGCTATTTTAATAAGATAGGACTGATTGAGAGATTAATTAAGGCAATGGCTATTTCAAAAAAGGGTGGTCGTGTGGAGTGTTATTTAATAAAAGAAAGAGAAGCAAGAGGCGCAAGGCTTTGTCTAAGTTGGGATCCAATAGAGGTTTAATAAAAGAAAGCAAGGAGGGGCGCAATTACCTTCTAAATATGGGATTAAGTGGAGCGTTTATAAAAGAAAGAACCATAGCAAGTGCACACGGCAATAATGATTTAAGCAAGGGATACACGACATTGGAGTGAGTATTATCTTAAGCAACTTCCAAAGATGGAACCAAGGGAAAATAATAAAAGGAGAGAAGGACATGGGCGCATGGATTTCACATCTTTCTTCAATTTTTTTTTCTCTCTCTCTCTCTCAAACTCTCATGCACTGCAATCATTATTAAAGGAAGAGAGGCAGCAACAAGCACAAGAGCAGCAACACAAAGTGGTTCACGGCATACACAAGAAAAAGCTAAGGAAAAGAGAAGGATTGGAAGAACAAGATCCACCGACGGAAAATCGAAGGTGTTGCTGAACCAGTAAGTGATTTTATGTTTTGGTTTGATTCATGGTATTAATTTTAATGGTTTAAGAAGAGGTTGA